>CAJQUW010009283.1:0-17008 GCA_907163375.1 Prostheceraeus crozeri
CTCATTTTGAAACCCGACTAAGACTTTTGAGTCACCCTGTATATCTCTTCTATGTAAACTCCCATAAAGGACAAATCATAGAAGTCTATAAAGAAATTGTGATCAGCCAGAGACTACCAAGATATCGATATAGTCCCTCAATTAGCTCATTCATAGATTTCGCGGTATAACCATCGACTCCTAGATATTTAACATAGATATATATATCTAGGAGTGCATGGTATAACCATTAATTTCATAATCAACAGTAGGCATCTATAGGTCCTCGCTGCGCTCGGGCTGTACAACATAGTTGTGTGAGGAAAAGCTGATATTTCCTCTCTCAAGAAAACAGCTATTTTCTCGCCTGACGGCTCGGAGAATTAGTTCTCGACATCGGATTTCAAATCAACGAATCCCATAGAAATGGCGGTCAGCACAATACTAACATCAATGGAGGATTGAAATATTCATAAACTTCTTAAGAGCGACATACAATAGCACGGCCTTTACCTTCGTAATTGGAGGAGATATCAGTCATATAATCTATTTCGCACATTCCAACATACTCTTGCCGACTGGTCTCTGCTAACGCAGCCTCGTCTATCTCTGCACTAAAAATTCCTGATCTAATGCTACAAGTTATTCTTCTCCCTGTACTTTTATTGCATGATGAGATAATGCAGTCAAAAATAAAAACAAGTTAGCGACTGATAAAAACCCGACGTTTCGTCTCACAGAGACATACGCATGGGTAGCTGGTGCATCTCTGGTTTATCTCATCCTGCAATAACAGTACAGGGAGCAGTATAACCTAAAAATGAGTGCTGCATGACTGCTGCATGTTGAATTCATTGTTTCCTTTCAGTTGAACTCACCAGTTTGGTGTCCATCAATTTGGCGCATAACAAGATTCTTGGTAAGTTCCTTCTCCGTTGTTCTATTTGGTAATGATTTTCCAATAAATGGTTGATCACCTCATGGATCAGTCACATTTCTATAGATTTTCACCTGGAAACATTTTAACTGAAATATTTCATTTCGTATCCACTGTGCTGAGGTTACTCGACTGCTTGGAAACGTCCACATTTTTTAGCGTTTTTGTCAGACGTCCAGACCGACGATTTATTTCCTTCCTATTTCCATCGATTTTTCATGATAAAAGGGAGATGTTTCACATCTTTATACGTTGTGAAGTCGGAAAATACGAGGGAAACATTAAACGGTCATTAACGGTCACAATCGGTTGAAATATACAATATGCAGTTTATTAATATAACATGAAATATATGGAACTTGTTACCACTGTTCGTTCTTTACATGTAAGAGCTGACTGTCTGTGTTCAAGACCATCCTTGGCGGAGGAGAGACAACATCTGCGTCGTGTTTTCATGGAGAATGGCTACAGTGAATAAGACATCTGCTTCTGGTCTGGTGTTAACACTGCTATTCAACGTGAATATGAACCTCCGAAAGCAACCATTCCTTACTATCCAGGAATTGGAGAGAAAATAAGGTCTGTACTTTCTGATTCCAACATAAGCATTGCTATGAGGCCTCCAAGTACTCTCCAGTCGATGCTCGTAAGAAAACGGCCCTCTCCTGCCATTCAGTTGGGATCAGTGTACCATATCCCTTGCTCAGAAGACTCCTGCTCTTTCTCTTACGTCGGTGAGACATCCAGGCCCCTTAAGGAGCGCAAAAAGGAGCACCTAAGAGCAGTAAAGGACATGGACGTTTACAGGTCGGAGATCGCGAAGCATGTAACTGAGACTGGTCACATGATGTCTTTTGACGACATGCGCAGGGTTGATGGGGCGAAACAATGGCGGCAACGAATCACCAAAGAAGCCATCTGGACAAAGAAGCTGGGCTCGGGCAACAAGACTAAGGTTGATTTAGGATCCTCTTACGATGCAGTATTATAATTCTTCATCACATGTAACTTTTTTCTTCATGTGATTTTGGCTTTGTTGATATGTTACTCTTATCTTAAAACAGTATTATATAATCATTGACTCATTTCGTAAAGAGACTGTTGTCATAGATCTTCTGAACACTTTTCATTGCTTCATGTGAATATCGCAATAAATCATTAAGCGCATGACTATGATGTCCGACGGACCTTGAAAGCGCTCGCGCCAAAGAGATTTTTGAGTTTTGCTAGCACCAGCGAAGGGGACCTTCCGGATGTATAAGGAACTTGTTACGTGTGCTTCTTCCTTCGTTGCTTGATTGTAGGTTTGAATTCTGAAAGGTGGAAAAGTCACTTGACGAAGAAAAAAGGAATTTTTAGTACATGAAATCATATTCACAAAGTATCATGAATCGGAGAGGACACTTTTCATTGACTATTTTTGGGCAGGAGTTGGAAAAAATTAATTGCAGTTTAATTGGTATCAGTCTTCGTTAACAATCAATTAATGGATCACATGAGCAATCAATCAATTGCACTTACTTCTATCACTGCCAAATCAACGTGCAATGACTAAGATAGTCATCATTTATATTCTCTATTTTACGGGTGCAATATTTGCTAGCTCAACCTGTGAAATTAGGTGCTCCATTAGGTTTAGCAAAATTATAATTGATCTAGGATCATCCAAATATACTCATTGACATAATTAATGAAACAAACTATCATTGGCTTGAATTGAAGTTTGTTTCATTTTTTTCTACATACACTGAAAGAGTGCCTCAAATATAGACTGTAGCGTTCGAACGGCTTATCGAAGATTGCGAGAAGCTGGAATTCAATCGCGACGACCAGCTGTCCTAATTCCATTGAGTTTTGAGCACCGCAGAAGACGAGTTGTCTGGTGTGATGCCCATCACTCATGGAATGACCATCACTGTCAGAAAGTCTTGTGGACCGATGAATCGAGATTCACTCTGGATTTCAATGACGGTCGTGTCAGAGTGCATCGTCTTTCAGGTGAACGCTCTGCCCCATGCTGTATTAAAGAAGACGACAGATACGGTGGTGGAAGTGTTATGCTGTGTGGTGGCATTCTCGGCTGTCATTGCCACTGTTAGGAGATTGAACATTCAAACCCTTGACTGGCCTGCACGCTCACCTGACTTGTCACCCATTGAACAAGTGTGGGACGAGCTTGGGCGGCGAGTGAGAGACCGCTATTCACTTCCACCAGTGTCCCTAAAGATTCTCTCTGAAAGACTGACAGAACAGTGGCTTCTCCTTGAAACATCCTTCATTCAGAAACTTTGTGAATCCATGCCATCTCGGATTACTGAATGTATTGGAGCTGGAGGGGGGGCACACGCACTATTAAAGTTGAATCTGCTACATGCGTTGTTTTTCTGTGCTAGCGACTTGGTGGAGATTGTGACTAAATTATCAAGGTATCATACATACATGTATATATACCAGTCAAAAATGAAAGAAGTTAAAGAAGTAAATGTTTCAAAAAATTTTGTCAATGAGTATATATAGAACATACGCCTAGCTGGAGACTTCGGAGTTAAAATTTGAATTTATTACAATTTTCTTCCTCACTAATTTGAGTGACAATATCATGTCATCCACTGTGTATCGGATACAATGATCGCCTTTTTTACTTGTGAATGGTTGCAATTAATTAAAATAATCGGTGCCTGATCCAATCAATTGATTGAATTGAATAAAGACCACCAACCAATTCATTGCAATCAATATATTGCAATAAATTTTTTCCAGTCGCTGTTTTTGCGGCCTCGAAGTCACTATCTGTCTCAACTGCTTCCAGTATGCTATAGTTTGACCGTAAAGGTATTTGGCAATTAGTTATTGCTCTATTCTGCCCACTTGTATCAGCAGGCGGCTGTCTCAGAGCATATTCAGCTATATTTATCAATTACGAAGACTTTGCACCGGAAACCGTAGGTGCTATTCGTAAAACTTGTATTTTGTCAAATCACCAGTACGGAAGTCGTGGAATCATGACGAAGGCTGAACTGTCTGCATTGTATCGTTCAGTCACTTCATGTTAGTATTTGCTTTGTAAACAGCGTCTTATCGCTGGTTGGATTTATTCTTTAATGAACTGAGTTGTGTCAGTTCACGAACACAGCTAACGACATGAATTATTTAAGTATTGTGAATCTGTAGAAGTCAGTATCTGCTTATTTTGTGTCTTTATTCATCAAGCAGGATTCTCATATACTTCAATACAAATAGGGAGAGAGAAGCGAGAAAGGGAAGTCGGCGAATGCAGCGTACGGGGAAAGTTAGCGCACGGCTCAGCGAGGAAATCATTTGTTCGGAGAAGAGCCGCTACAAATCACTGTCATTTCCATTGACTTGCAAGAAAAGAATAAGTCACACATATGAACCGTATTTTTATTATTCGACATTTTAGCTCAGTTCCAATGCTTGATTGTTGTATACCACACAGCATATAGTAGGGATATATAGGTAGAGTGTCGACTCAAAAACTTATCTGTATACAGTGAACATTTTTATTTGAGCACTTTTAAAAAAAGTCAAAATTTGCCAATTTATATACTATCGAGATGATTCCTCTGTATAAGTAGTATGAAACAAGTTGGATATCAAAAGGAATGAATATTTAATAATGAGCATCCTAACTAAGCGGAAATCAAGCTGATTATCAAGGGAATTTCATGAATTGTATTGTAATGAAGGTCTCCACGAAAAAGTCGCGATATTATTCGTGCTTTATTGGCTGAAATTTCAACTTTTTAATTCAATTTTCACCGGCATGATTTTATGATTCACTAAATTCATGTTTCATTTCTTGAATCTGAATAGCGATGTGGACCCATTTACATCTTTCGAAGTTAAATGAAATCATTGTCTTTGATTGTGTGATTTTGCTCTGCCAATGGCAGGTTGCCTGTGATATGATCACGCTTATGAAAATACTCTTGAGGTTGAGCACGAAAGCAATTAGGAACCCATCCAATTGCTAATTTAGCAAACATTAAATCCCCAAGACTGTCATGAGAATCTGTGAATCATTCCTTCCGCATTGGAATCATGATCATTCAATTCCGTTGTAATTTCTGTAAAACTGCAAAACTTTGCATATCTGATATTTGATGACAATACCACCTGTATCTCCCTTGAGTTCATTTAATAAAGTTGAAAGTGTATACACATTGGGTATTTAATAATGCGGACACATTAATAGGGCTTTAAGGGAATATAATAATATTAACATTAATAAGGGGCAACATTGATAAGAGATTTAATGAATGCGGAGTTACCACTCTACCTAATATACCTACTCTATGGTTGGAATGATGTATGGTGTAATGATGTGCGACACGAAAAACGTGCAGGAATTTCAGCATAATTTTGGGTGGTCCCTGCTGTTTACAATCAGCTCTGTAGTAGCCTCTGCGTTGGCGCATTTGTATTTGACCTTGCAAAATGTCTTCCAAGCCTGGCTAAAAGTATATCATTGTGTTCGGTGGTCCACTCGCACTTGCATGATCCGAGAATGGCCCTCCGATTGAGATCTGATAAATTCTTGTACAAGTAAGCGTTCAATTCAGTTGCAATGCTATTCACAGGATGTAACTGACCGAAGAGACATTTGGTCGACATCGCTCCGTGGGTGATCAAGGAACCATCAACTAAGCATGACAGATGTTGACAGGGGCTAGGAGAAATTAATTGGAGCAGGTGCCAATTAATTGCAATTATTCACAAGTCGGTAACTTCGAACTTAGAAGGCGGAGGACGCCGAAGGACTGGTGTGGTTCTTACAATAATGTTTTTAAAGATTTTCCTCTCTCCTGGGAGTTTTCAATCTAAATGACTTGCAGTATTCCGGAGATTCATCAGTTACGTATTCACTAAGTCAAAGAAGCGATTTGTTGAACGATTTTCATAAACTATGTTGCATAAAATGTAGACCTATGCTGTCAATGAGATACCATTCTGTAGTCCTACTCGTATTTCAAACGAAGAAATGTTTGATTTTAACCTAATGCGAAGCTTGTTCTTGATATTCTAAACATTCATCTAATTTTTAATTCAAAAGTTATACTAAACATATTTTATAATAATCTTAGATATGTTCAAATCTTGGTAAGCTTAATGAAACACATGATATCGGGATGGCCAGAGTGTCAGTATTTCAGTGTTCAAACTTAATTATCAGTGATGGTTTAACGTCACTACCGGGGGCTCCGACGATGTTGACGTAGTCAGGCTCTTAAGTGGAGCGTTGTAATCTTTTAGTCAGGATGCCCTTCGTGACAACTTCACTTGACACTTTGGGGCCTCGACCTCCGGACTGAAAGATCGCTGAACAAAGCACTGAATCACTGTGTCGCGGAGACCATTACTTACCAGTCATTGCTAAATATTGTTATAAGTGCATGTACATGTTTTGTCATACAAATTAGTTCAACGAACATAGTTTAGGGATTCCACACGTAACATAGGTGATTTTTGGAGAAACATATATCAAATTTTGAACCTTTTAATCAAAAAAAGCCTTGCTGTTGTTTATATGGCATTTATTGCCCAAATTTTCGCCTACTCAGGTCGCTTCAGGGGTGGAAAGGAGGATATTCTACAAACACTTAAAATTTGAAATCTATAAGATATTATGTTGAAATGGTATATACAGTATATAGATATAGAAGGTTATTTTGGGAAGGGATTCATACATAGAAAGTCAATGTCATAGAATTATTGAAAGATATTTCCATTACTTTGTGAAAATGAATTGGCGATATTGTTCATTCTCTTTGCGTGAATTGATGGTGGGTTGGAATTTCTTTAATCAACAGTGCTTCACGAAGACGAATGTTGGTATTGTCGCTTTCATGAGTTAATGTGTCGACTTGTACATTCTTGTTATGGCATTGTTGTAAATGTTTGAAAACTGATGATGTTACTTGTGTTGTGTACTCTTTAACTCTGATGTGCAGAGTTCTAATTGTACTACCGGTACCGATATAGGCATTTTTGCACTTGAGATATGTTATTTTGTAAATTACGTTTTTCTTGAAGCAAAGTTCATTGTTTTGAATTGGACATGAGGTAAGTTGACATTTTGTTTCATATTTGTTATGGTTCTTCAATGCGTTTCTTAGAGTAGCTTATATGATTTTTGATAAAGAAATTCCAACCCACCATCAATTCACGTGAGGAGAGTGAACAATATCGCCAATTACTGAACTTTACATTAATGTTTCATTAATGAAACATTACATGAAATTATGGCAGCTTTCATTAATGAACTTTACATTAATGTTTCATTAATGAAACATTACATGAAATTATGGCAGTTTTCATTAATGAACTTTACATTAATGTTTCATTAATAAAACATTACATGAAATAATGGCAGCTTTCATTAATGAACTTTACATTAATGTTTCATTAATAAAACATTACATGAAATAATGGCAGCTTTCATTAATGAACTTTACATTAATGTTTCATTAATAAAACATTACATGAAATTATGGCAGCTTTCATTAATGAACTTTGCATTAATGTTTCATTAATAAAACATTACATGAAATAATGGCAGCTTTCATTAATGAACTTTACATTAATGTTTCATTAATGAAACATTACATGAAACCATTGCAGTTTTCATCAATGAACTTTACATTAATGTTTCATTAATAAAACATTACATGAAATAATGGCAGCTTTCATTAATGAACTTTACATTAATGTTTCATTAATAAAACATTACATGAAATAATGGCAGCTTTCATTAATGAACTTAACATTAATGTTTCATTAATGAAACATTACATGAAACCATTGCAGTTTTCATTAATGAACTTAACATTAATGTTTCATTAATGAAACATTACATGAAATAATGTCAGTTTTCATTAATGAACTTAACATTAATGTTTCATTAATGAAACATTACATGAAATAATGGCAGTTTTCATTAATGAACTTAACATTAATGTTTCATTAATGAAACATTACATGAAATAATGTCAGTTTTCATTAATGAACTTAACATTAATGTTTCATTAATGAAACATTACATGAAATAATGGCAGTTTTCATTAATGAACTTAACATTAATGTTTCATTAATGAAACATTACATGAAACCATTGCAGTTTTCATTAATGAACTTTACATTAATGTTTCATTAATAAAACATTACATGAAATTATGGCAGCTTTCATTAATGAACTTTGCATTAATGTTTCATTAATGAAACATTACATGAAATAATGGCAGTTTTCATTAATGAACTTTACATTAATGTTTCATTAATAAAACATTACATGAAATTATGGCAGCTTTCATTAATGAACTTTACATTAATGTTTCATTAATGAAACATTACATGAAATTATGGCAGTTTTCATTAATGAACTTTACATTAATGTTTCATTAATGAACCATTAGTATTTTCATTAATGCTTTTTCATGAAATGCTGAAATTTCATTAGTCATTAATGAAACATTACATGTCATAAGATGAAGCATTAATGAATTGCAAAATTATTTTCGTACGGGACCCCTGAAGCGGCCTTAGTAGGCGAAAATTTGGGCAATAAATGCCATATAAACAACAGCAAGGCTTTTTGGATTAAAAGAAAATTATATTATAAACAACATGCTGTTCAAGCGGAACTATGAAATTTTATGCAAATTTGTGTGCATTGTGACGCAACTTTACTTACAACTTCTGCTGTTTAAGAAATTTCATATGTTAATTTCTTATCTGACATATTTCCTGGAATAAACACTTTCGGTGCTGAAACTATGCGTCTGACGTAGGCATGAGAGTGACATTGAACATTGTCGTCACGTGAAATTGTGACATTTGAGACGTTCCCAGTTCTAGTGCCCTGGTAGCCTTGTCAAAATAACTAAAATTTCGCTGCAACAACACCGTTCCTTCCTTTGTATCACATAATCATAATTTTTGCTGTCCTCGATCAAAATATAACTCGATACAAGATTTGTTGTTAGATACGAAAAAGGGGACAAAAATTCCAATTTTTATGCATTTTCTTGTTTTAGAACAGAAGTGACCTTCAATTTCAACCTTATGCCCAAAATATCATAGAGATTATGATAGGATATGATGATTCGGATAGTTAGCGATAATTTTGGATAGTGATTGATGGTTTGATCTAAGGTTTCAAAAATCACTATTTTGTCTACTTTTTCATAGAATCCGTCAGTTATGTAGAAAATATGTGCATGTGATTACAGGCAGATTCTATTTCTGTAAGTGTGCACCTTCGTAGTCCTAATCGCTATGGAAATAACTTTCTAAAATTAAGTGACAATCATACAATCATTTTGTGGACTGATCATCCTCAATGATAAAAGATAATTTCAATTGATTGATTGATAGCAGAATGCATCAGTGAAGGTCGTGTTGAAAGATTTCTCAGATTCCGCTTGAAACACTTCATTAACTCTCAGATTGGTCATTTCAGAGCTGCCAGCTGACATCGCGCGTCTGTCTAACCTTCAGAATTTGAATCTGTGCAATAATTACCTCGAAGTAAGTCATCTCCCCTATTTTCAGCGTCAGTATTCCGACTGTGACAGTTTCAGGACGCTAGGACGTTCATCACAGATAACCACAGCCGCACAGATCATTGTTTATTGAACATGTGTGCGACTCTCTTATCAACTTCCTTTGAAGATCATCAAAACATGCGCAAATACATCTTCATATTGTTTCACACAGCGCAGACATGTCAATAAATGATCCTCTGTCTATCAGACCCACTTAGCGGACATGTCGACAATGTCGCAATCATCAATCCAGTCCTAAATTTGCTTTAATGACATCAATGAGTGAATTGGACACTACTTTAAATCAGGGTGCGTAAAAATATGGATTTTACAAAATGTATCCGATTCAAGCAATGTATTCTTATCAATTATCAATCTACCGGTTTTATGATGAGTGATTCTGCTAGTTTGTGTGTTTTGCTGGTATTCTGGAGTTTTTCTCATTGGGTGGATGGATACGCATAGAAATTTCTGATGCTGGCTTCCCTGTAATATGCTGTCCAATTATTTGTTTTTGTCGTCGGGATTCTCCGATGTAGCGATTAGGGCATCGTTCACAATAGTATTCGTAGACAACTGAGAAGGATTCTTCGAACTCACAGAATGACTGTTTAAGCCTTTCTAGAAGTGCAAACTGACTCAAAACGATGGCACATGCAGGAACTTACTAAGTGGACAAAAAGAAATTTTCAATACCTTACAGAGATAGGAAAAATAGTCGTGCGTCGCTTGCGGATTGCTCTGAATTCCTTCAAAATGCTCCAATCGCCACGATTCCTTCAGATTCGAAGAATTCAGATCATTGCGCAAAAGTTTTCTCGATAATGTTGGGCCCTCCGATCATTTTAAAAAAGTTAGCAGGCGCATGAAAAAACGTTCACAAACTTCTCTGTAGAACTTGACATCGACTGTGTATCTTTACTGTGTGATCAGGTTGATAACAGTCACTGAAACTTTGCACAATTTGGCGTGTTTAATGTTGAACTGGCTGCTCATTGTTCGATTGCTATGGTATTATGTCAGGAGATTGTGCCATTTCATTAACGTTACATGTTCCAATGTTTCCTTTCTAGTCAAACAGAAGAAGAGGCAACCTGTCTAATTCTGTGGTTAGAACTTTATGGGCTCTTTGTTACGGATTAAGTTTTGACTTTTCCAAATATTGAAGGCCACCACAATTGAAACCGACGAAGACGATCTATTGAAGTTTGACTTCAAGATGATCAGACTGGATGATTTCTATAATCATCAGTGGAAATTCTTGCATGATTTCATCAAAATGATAATGCTGATTTCGTATGGTCAAGCAAATATCGGAAGGGGTTTCTCTGTGACTTCAGATATGCAACAATCAAATATGTCGGCTAAATTATTAATGCCTCGAAGAAATGCTTACGATGGCATGAAAGCTACTAAATGTGCCCTCGATGATACGCCAATTGCTAAGCAGATGATTCAGCATTGACGAGCTGCACCTTCCAGGTATCATATTTACTTGGTCCAAAGCTGCTGAACATCGACACGCAAGTGATTGAAAACGGAAAACCCTTACCAATCAAATTGATTTAAAAGCAAAGCGCATCAAATCTATCGGTAAAACGAAATTAGAATTCGCTGAAAACTCCGACGCGCTAGCCTTTTCCGCTGAAAAGAAAAACGATTTAACTCTTCTGGTGAGATCGAATGCTTTGCGGAAGCGCGTTGATGAACTGTCATCAGAAGTGTGCTCCCTTGAACGAACGAGACATTGAGCATTGCATGTCAAAGAATTTAGATTTATGAATAGGCCTCTAGAGTTACCAAATCGTGTTAATTATACACATCTTGAGATGAGATGCTGACAATACCTGCTTGAGCTTAGTAGTTGATATGAAGTATGTTTTGTTGCATTTTGTAATTGCCTTTGAGTTCTTAATATCGATAAAGAGTTCAGAATGTAAACTTTTGTACTGTCTAAATTTTCAGTTTGAAGAGATTTGAAATTTAAATGTAATTCTCCGTATAAGAAGACTCAATTTATTTTTCAAATTATGTAATATGTTATCAGAGATGCCTTCGACAGCACTCTATACGTACGAGTTTGGATTTTTTCAGATGATTTTCGTAAAGCATTTTACTCGTATGTGTCGTAACATCAATCAGTTTATCTTTTCAACACTTGTTTTTATTCAGCGTAGCAAAGTGCGTCAAGGTAACAAAGTTAAGAAAAACAAGCTAATGACTAGTTAATTTTCAAT
Organism: Prostheceraeus crozeri; assembly: GCA_907163375.1. Taxonomy (NCBI): domain Eukaryota; kingdom Metazoa; phylum Platyhelminthes; order Polycladida; family Euryleptidae; genus Prostheceraeus; species Prostheceraeus crozeri. Next base: position 11,718 of record CAJQUW010009283.1, read on the forward strand.
AGGTACAAAGTATGATTTAAAAGAAAATTTTTATATCCTAAAATGTCTAAAAATTTTCAAAATACTTACTAGAAGGACAAACAACGCTTCTCCTCTCCTCATGTGTAATGAATTGGCGAGTAAGTCGTTCTGTTCGAAATTATGTTTATCACTTATATATTGAAAAGATCCTAGTTAACAGTCTGCCCATTCAGATGATAAGAGGACAGGTCTGTTTCCAATCAAAATACCAGATCTAGCTAATAACACAGCGGGATTACGCTATCTAAAATCTACCAGGTGTGTAAGAGAATTAATGTTAGTTCCTTAAGCTAAAACGTGAAATAGAATTCTACAAAATATGCATGCAAATTATTTGACTATTTTTAATGAGGTCATCAACAGGAACTTGGTCAGGACGATCGCGTTTCGACCGCTTAATCATGGACGCTCAAACCCGACCAAGCGCGGTCCTGTATATTTAAGATGCACAGCCTCAAAAATTAAATTTATAATAGAGAAAGATTAGCATCTATCAAAAAAATAGAGTCACTATTGATTGAAATGTACCTCAAGCATTTGAAAGAAGGACAGAGTCCAGCCAGTTAGTTTGTTTATCAGCTTTGCTACAGTTACAGATCAAAAGAGCATTTCTTTTAGTTCTTTTATTTTTTTCATTTTCGGGAAGGAGTTTCAAGTTTTATACATGTTAGTTTGTATACTATCTTTGATATGAAAACGCTTATCTTAAACTTTGCACATGTACTAAATAGGCTTATACTTATTCGGCTGCTATATAATTCCGCTTAGCAACCGTTTAATTCCGTATACGCAGTATTATTTTTATATAGCGAAATAAAAGCCGAAAGATGCTATGATCTTGTTTCATTTTTTTCTTCCCTCTCACCCTATAAGGTCACAGCAGCTATCGGCTTTTATTTCGCTGCATTAATATACTTCGCAATATTGAATAAAATATATGAAATACTTATAACTGAACCAGTCTTTCAACGCAGTAAATTTATAATAGTGACATCGATTTCGGCGGTCCGGTTTGGTCACTTTGTATTTAAAAATGTACTTTGTGTATATTTAATAATGCTTTCGAAGACTTTCTTTGAAAATTGCGTGATGATAACAAAAAATATGCTTAGCATTATATTATTACACATTATTACCAGATGAATGCAATAATTTGACACTCAAACGAACTACCAAAAAATAGTACTTTAATGTACTGTCGAAAAATTTTTATCAGTGAACATTTTTTTTCAGATTGAGTAGGAACCCTGATAAGTGATTAATACAGCCAGAGCTAATATTTTCAATACATAATTCAATATATGCTGTGATAAAAAGGCGTGAGAATCAGTCCTCATTCAGTTTTGCAGCAAAGCATACTCGTGGTGTTCCTCCTCCCCGAGATGATGCTTCAGACGTCCTTGACACACCGAAGCTATTGTTAATCATTCAAATCATTGACATTGTGTTATGGATTAAAGATCAGCATAGATATCTCCCTGAGATGATGCTTCAGACGTCCTTGACACACCGAAGCTATTGTTAGTCATTCAAATCATTGACATTGTGTTATGGATTAAAGATCAGCATAGATATCTCCCCGAGATGATGCTTCAGACGTCCTTGACACACCGAAGCTATTGTTAGTCATTCAAATCATTGACATTGTGTTATGGATTAAAGATCAGCATAGATATCTCCCCGAGATGATGCTTCAGACGTCCTTGACACACCGAAGCTATTGTTAGTCATTCAGATCATTGACATTGTGTTATGGATTAAAGATCAGCATAGATATCTCCCCGAGATGATGCTTCAGGCGTCCTTGACACACCGAAGCTATTGTTAATCATTCAAATCATTGACATTGTGTTATGGATTAAAGATCAGCATAGATATCTCACAGAATTGGAGTGGTAAGATGGTAGGATTCTTGACAATTCAAAATCATAATTTATCGTGTGAAAAACGCCAGTTCTGATTGTTTCTAGTGAATGACAATATTCATGATGATCCCCACAGAATCCCCATAGAAGCGCTATGGGAGCTGTGCGGATGACCTCAGCACCCATGCCACCCCATATCCAAGGATGTACCCAGAGAATCCCCATAGCCACGGCAACCTTGTCAGTGTATTTATGGATTTTCATCTGGGCCATTTCCCTGTTATTTTTTTCATTACCTACTTCAACTTCGCAAGAATCCTAGACGCAATGTCTTCATACAACATGATCAACCACGTAAAAATGCGAGAAAAAGGTAGTGTTGTGTATTAGTTTCTTTCATTCTGCTTTTGTCTGACCTCAATAATGCTTTGTATCACACATGCATCATGCGAGTCACATGCACGTTGCGTGTTTCATGGCCTGTGTCTAGTACAGTAATTCGTCTTGCAACTTTTTTTCTGCATGAAAATCAGAGAGACCTGACTGGACAATAGCTTAAGAAATTTACTTCAACAAAACTAACAGCTGACAAATGATCACTAGGTGGTGACTTCAATGATCAGATGTTACCTGCTCCGATTCGCTGTGCGATTACTTGTTGGTTTTTCAATCAAATTCGGTAGTCAGAGCTGTCTGAGAAAGGAACAGAAGATCTGCAGGAGTCTTTAAAGGACCGTCTTCTCGCTTGGTACAGCAGCATTGTTCTTCTAAGAATAACGCGCATGTCAACATGCCGCGACATGCACTTACCAGCGTTGTTTTCTGACGCAGAACTTAAACACAGAATGAGATCTCAATGAAGACGATGAATAGGACTACACATTCATATTCGAAGTTATTCTCAGATGAAGACTGCTACTATCCAATGTGAGAAAAAGGCTCAGGTGCCTCATGGGGTATGTTTATACCAACCTTTCGGCTCCTTTCTCAGACAGCTGTCTTCTACCTGCCTTTGTGTTGCTAGGCTCTCCAGACCCTGGACGTTAGTATTAACCGATACGGCAAGTTTACCCTCAATGTATTGAAGCAAGAATCGTCTGTGTTTTCATCACTAATAATTCCATGATATCTTTAGGACTTTGAAGGAACGCGTTGACGGTGAGTATTGTTTTAATCGTCCCCGCTTGTTTTGTCAAGTTCTAAAGGAATTGCCTTCTTTGTCGCCTCTCAGATTTTGTTCGCAGTTCTGTTGTTGGCTGTTCCGGTTGTTGCTTGGTAGCCTTAGTTGCATCGTCGTTCTTATCTCCCATTCCGTAGAGTTCATGACAATTACTTGATTCCAACATTTCAGAAAATCGCTCCGGAAATCAACCGATTGAAGAAACTTCGAACTTTGAACTTTGGGTGAGTTTGAAATACAAGAATCGAAGGTCTATAAGCTTTACATGAGAGGTAGGCAACTGGGCTTCAATCGTATTGAGCGAAGATAGTTCATTAGCCAATCATTCTTCGAAGATAGCTGGTTAGCTAGACTCGCTAGATAATACTAGATAGCTGATTAGCTGAAGTTAGCTAGATCTCATCGAAGTTTGCTCTGCTTGTCGATTTTGCGCAGTTTGCCGGACAGTAGGTTAGCAAATGACATCTGAAAATGCTTCCAATGTGAAATTGATATCTATGTATGTTGTGGAATGGAGCGGAAGAGTTTACATGGCAGTATTTTTGGTGGTGTTGTCAACCCACCCCCTCCCTGCTATTGGGAGAGGTTTCGGGGACATCAGGTGTCCGACTGGCCATTCGCCTGCTCCCAACGGCGGATGAGCTGTGTGCACCTGAAGGGGCCAACCCGTAGGTCCCAGGGTGTGAGCGTTGTGTGTGTTTGTGTGTAGAAGAAGAAGTGTTTTGTATTGTGTGGTTGAGATTTACAAAGGGGGCGAAGAGGTGAAGAGTGACAATCAAGAAGGGTGATTTGTTGGTGCAGAGTTGTGCCAGTGTTCTGCATGTGAGTCTCTCGAGCATTTGTTCTGATTTGTGAACCGTTGGGAATTCCATTGATGATTTTGTTTTTTTGTCTGTGCGTTAGAGGTATGTGCCGACAGTATTTTTGGTCAATCATAAGATCAGATCCAGCACAACGAAACTACGTTACCTAAGATCTACCAGGTGTAGGAATAATATTGGCGAGAGAATTAAATACTCGAAATACGTGTTGTACTCTGCTAGAATCTCAGTTGCATAAGCGCGCGTATAAAAATGAAGTAACTGCACGTCTAAATAAATAAATGTATCAAAAATATTAATAGCGGCGGGTCGGGCCTCAATCTATTGGGAGCCAACCAATGAGTTGAACTCTTGGATTTCTTAACGGTAGGTTTCTCTTGAATTGCTGAGTGCAAGCCTTGCTGTAAGCACTGGATGTGTGACTTGGTACCACTTTCTTCAAAGATAAATTCACTAAAATTCTGAAAATGTATTTCTGTACATGTACAACGTTTCATTTTGTTGAAAACTGAATGTCACATGTGATCCATTAGCTAATGTCAAGAGAATGATATAAGAGGAACTGCCAATGTACGATGAATGTTACATAAATGGATGTTGACCTACTTCGATTAACGAGAGTGAAAGAGAATAGGCTGGGCATGCAGAAGGTCACCTGAGCCTAGTAGTAATAATAATGACAATTGTATTTGCATAAAACAACAAGTACATGACCCGAAGTGGACATACACTGAACATTTGAACAGAAATAAATTGAATGAGGATAGGTCATACTGCTTTAGCTATCAAATATCGTCGATAGAAGGAAGAATGGGCTCTAAGTCAGAAACAACGCCTGCACAAGTTCATTGACGAACCCGGCAACATTCAAAGTACCGAACTACCGCGCAAGCCACTCTCAACCGCCTCCGGACAGGTGTAGGTCCCTTTGCCGCCAGCATGAAAGACTGGGGACTAAAAACGTCATCAGTCTGTGATTGCGGCTACCCAGAGCAGACTCTACCGACCACCCAGCGACGACAAACGCCTCAAGATCCTGGACGACGACACGAGGGCTAGCTGAAACGAAGCTACAAATTTGAGCGACGGCAAATGGCAAACGACAGAAGAAGTAAATAGTTTATAATAAAGAATTCAATGATACAACTTTGGAATTCAGCTAGTGATGAATCACGTCTTCTCTGCCTAAGTATTACTTATTATTACACATATCATTGCTATATTTATTTTAGAATAGAATCCGCCCGCCTGGGCTTTAGCGTTCAGGTAGAGGGCCGAAACGCGATCAGGCGGGTACCTGCTGACGACTGGCTATTGTTTTCTTTTGTTTTAACATGTTTTTTTATCCCTAACTGCCCTAGTGTGATGATGGACTGTGTCAGTTACTGTTCTCCATGGGGTTGA
>CAJQUW010009284.1:0-101810 GCA_907163375.1 Prostheceraeus crozeri
AACGAAGACAGATAGGAACAAGCCGATTCTTTCACTGAATTTGTCTCACTCTTAGCTTTCAAACGAGCTATCGCACGACAAAATCCGTCCACTGGAAGCAAGCTGTCCAGGGGGGGGGGACGTCAGCCGAAAATTTTTTCTCTCCGATTTCGCTGGAAACATCCTTCCTAACCCAAAATTTCACGTAGATTCCGAATCTGGCCTCCGTTTTCTCATCCGATGCTTCGTTTGGGCGCTACACACCAAAACGTCCCAAATTCTAACTCTGTCGTTTTTCGAAAAATGTTGAAAATTTTTTCTCACCGATTGCCTTGAAACTCACCCTACCGATGCAGAATTTCACGCTGAATCCGAATCTGACCTCCGTTTTCTCATCCGACCACTCCTTCCACTCGAAACAACCCATTTTACAACCCAACATTCAGCAGATTGCACCAAAAACATCACACACTATAGCCTCAAGACTAATCCTGGCGGTCGCCCACGTCAACCTAGACGGTCGCCCACGTCAACCAGGCGGTCGGACCAACTCACCCGAGTCTCACACTCTGTTGTTGCAGAGGGGGGGGGACGTCAGCGAACATGTTGTGAACGTGGACCCACCTGGCCGGCACACCACGACAGACCACAACCTCTGTCGTTCCAGAGGGGGGGGGGACTCAGACACGAAGCACCACGGCGGCCGACCACGACACTCTGCCGTGCCAGAGGGGGGGGGGACGCAGCGATGGCCGCCATCTTGCGCGGTCCAGAAGTGGCAGTTTTGCTTTATCTACTCAGTTGCATTTGCTTCAAATGTTGGAGTTTATTTAAGATGAAATTATGCTGATAAATGTTATTCTTAGTGAAAGGATTATCTATTTTCCCTCGAATGTAATGTTCATGTGCTTTTCCTGCGAGGGTCTTTTTCTTGCTGCTCATTGTGAGAAGAAGTAACAGAGAAGAAGTGTCTATTGTCCTGACGTAGCAGCGTTGAAGCAAAGATTGATCAAGCGCCACTCAAAATGAAGTACCTCCCTCTAAAAGCTTACTCCGCGGCAAAGCTACAGGAAGCGAAAAAGCTCCTTAAGGCTTCGTTTATTTTGGGGGGGAACTTATTGTAAACATCCGGTGCCATAAGAAATTATAGGGCCTACTGAACGTGGTTTGTACAAAAAAAAGTCAGGAAATGATTGAAAGTTGATTGAAGGATTGATGTCGGGCAACCTCTCTTTCAGTTATAAGAGTTTCATCTGCAGTTTTTCAAGATTACTGATCCAAATTTTGTACGAAAACAAATATCACTAACAATTTCATTAATCTCCCAAATAGTCATTAGTGTGAGAGTAGTCGAGGAGTTCGTTTGAGCTCCGTTGGTAGCTGTATCATCTCATGGCGCATCAGCAACATACTGCGCCAATTGCCGGAGAGCTAAACTCAGGTACCGAGCGTTTAATGCTAATAATCGGCATTTTACACATTTTACAGTATGCACTTTTTCAAGCGAATGCATACATGTCCTACTGTTCTTAAGGAAAATTACTAGAGCAAAGATATTTGGTAAAATTGAAATTTGAACATCGCGACATACAGATGGGGCTGTTCAGACGTATTAATAACAAATTATTATCTGAAGAGGAAAACAAAAAAATGAAAAGAAAAGAAAGAGATAAAAAAAAAGAAAGAAAAAAAAGAAAATGAAGAAGATAGTAAATATGAAAATAAATTTGCGAAAAAAAAATAAAAAAAAAAAAATAAAATAAGAAAAAAGAAAAAAAAAAAAAATCAAAATAATAAATTAAAATTAAAATATAAAAAATAAAAAGGAATGAAAAAATGATCTCAAGTTTAAACTATGGACTGACAGTAATTTCGCGTATTACTATGCTCAGAGTTCCCTGCCAAGGGGGAGCATACTGTAATGCAGGATATGATTGTTGGCATTTGAACGGGCACACTTCACCTTCATTTCGGTAAACTATTGAGTGTGGAGTGTCAGCGATGAACCTCGAATGGTGTTCGTGTCATTTTGCAGTTGACATGTCTATACTGTAATATGATTAGCTTCTAGTCGGTCAACCTAAATCACCATTCTATTCAGCGCTTACTTCATAATTAGTTATTCTTGATATAAATCATCAATTACAAGAATGATCAGGTAAGGAATAAAAGGTGGATTAGCATCCAGCATATTGAGCTCTCGAGTATTCTTCAAAATAATTTCAAAAGACTTATGCACCTTGATATCTTTACCACGAGAGTCATGAATATTGCGGACACATATGATACATTTAACAAAGCTCGTGGATTTTGGCGAAATTTTTTCGTGCTTTTTTCATATTGTCATTTTTCAATTTGATCATGAGACATTTTACCACATTGTACATATTTGTTCGATAAATTGCTGTTTGAAAGATGTTAATCCACAAAATTGTTATTCACTATCTGAAGAGTGCGGAAAACTCGATTATCCCAGGTTTTCAAATTCGTCTAAAAATCTGCAAAAATATATCAATCGTCCCACAGCTTCGGGTTAGACGTAGGCCTACTTAAGTTATTTTCTACCATACATCAAAACGTTATGCAGATCGGACAAGTACTTTTTGCATTATAGACGATACGTGGAGCGCAGCTAGGGATGTCAACCGCTTCATTTGACTTCGTCTATTCGACGCATTATTGTTGCTCGTGTGTACATTGTTCTTCTCGATCTCCTCTTCTTCTCATCCACTACTGCCATTTTACAAATCTTCACGATGACCACTGCCTTGCCACAAACCTTTTTTAGTTGAAAAATATGTTAGTGTAAGGGATCTGGCCTGGTCATCATCGCTTCACGAGGTTGTCGGGGAATGACTTGATTGACCTCATCGTGCGCTTAATATCTGGCCTGCTAGAGACAGCATACAGTTCAAAACATAATGCTGCTATTTCATAATAGGGATAATGACTTAGCACATCTAAATGATGTCAGTAAACAGATGAATAAGTCACACGATCACTTAAAAACTAATTATGACCTGTCAAGTTTTCGTGCTTTGATTAAATTTAACAGGTTATCAGCATACTTTCAAAACATAGGAACTGACATACATGTAATTTTCTAAATTTTTGAATCTACATTTTCACTGATCGTAATATTTTTATTGCATACAAATGATTGAGATTGATTATATTTCTCACCTAGGTCTGGAAATCTTGTCAATGTAACGAGCAATTCGGACTCGTTGATAGCCGTCCCTTTTCCGCGCCGTGATAAAGAAGGTTCGTTCCGCATCTTGTTTGAACAGGATTTATAGGATATGATCTCTTCCTCATTGTTCGACGAAAATGCAATCCTTCACGGACGCTACAACGTCTCCAGGTTGAAACTTGAATGACAGGCTATTGTAAATTAAGTTCGCATTGGCTTTCAGTTGAAAAGTCATTGGAGTAAACTGCAAAGCGAATATTAACCGAAAAACAGTCCATCAGAAAATGACTTTGTTTCTCGCTGTGCTAATGCTGAATTCCGAGTTTCAACTCGACACCACGTGCTGTCAGCTGTAATGCGTGGCGCATTAATACATTTGGCCCAAAAGGGACCTGCTAGTAAGAGAGACGTCGCTGATCGATCCCAATGGTATGCATAGCATATACCCCCCTTGCAATGAATAGGACTTCTCCGTCACGACTGCTGACTCACTCACCTTCCTATCCCTCCTTATTGTACGCATATGCAGGACGTCAGAAATCTCAGATGGTTTAACAATATCATTGTTGGTGAAATCATGGAGTAATTTACAATGATAAACCCCGGACTGACGAGGGAGTGATCTTGGACTTCTTGTCTTTGATTACCTAAAATTGGACAACTGCCATGATAGTCGATTGTCAATCAAGAAAGTACATAAATACATGTTAATTTCTACAGTAACAGGAAAATCATAGGTACTACATGGACTATAAGCTTTCGATAAGCTTCTTTCACTAAGTGTAATATCATTCCGATACTAAGCTCTACGCATGATCATTTTACATGTTTATACCAGAGCTTTAAATAGTTCTAAATTATTTTGATGAAACACATGCATCAACTGGCCATTTAAACATCACTTTCCCTACGCTATCACGTGTGTCTATACTTGTGCAGGCCTTTTACAGCAACACAACAGTAATTGTGGGCTATCAACTATTCTCGTGTTTAATATGCATTGATCTGATGACCAGTAAAATACACCCAAGTTCCGTGTGACGAAAATATTTAATTGACTGGGATAAGTAATGAAGCATTTAACATTTTTATGACGAAGACCCAGATTGGCTTTGTATATTTGCTAATCTGCTCATTCCAAACGAATCAAGCAAAGCAGCAAGAGCTTATTGTCAGATCATTTAACGCCGTGAGAAGCCCTTCAAGCTGATGACGCTTGATAAGGACAGAAAAAATATTGCTTGCTTAGCCAATTTAGTAGGTGCTTGATGTGCCCAGTAGGCATATGGTAATCATGCCATAGCAAACTTTGCCTAACCAATTTAGTAGGCGCTTGATTATGGACCTACTAGGCATATGGTAATCATGCTTTGCTTAATCAATTTAGTAGGTGCTTGATATGTGCCTAGTAGGCATATCGTGGTTTTTGCGTGTTAATATGTCGCCTACTAAGTTTTACCGCGCGCGTACCATGACGCTAGCAAGCAAAAACATAATTTTTTTTACTCACGCGTAATTACATACAACTACCCGACAAACAAAGACAATCCGCGGATTTCCGTCGGAATTCCGTTTCTAGTCCGTAAGATCCGCGGACTTCCGTCGGAAGTCCGCGGATCTTACGGACTAGAAGCGGAATTCCGACGGAAATCCGCGGATTGTCTTTGTTTGTCGGGTAGTGATGCAAATGGAAAATTTTCCATTGGAAAATTTTGAAATTTATTTTTCGGTGATTGACGATTTTTCCTGATCGTTTTGGAGACTTATTATAGTCGTTTGAAAACACTATGTATCAAAGACCGAAAACTTCTCTATCATCCCTGTATGTTAACTTTTGGCACCAACTGCACCTTTTCCATGTCTATTTCAGATCTTTCCAAATGAATTTCAGATTTCTCTAGCTGAATTTCAGATCTCACAAGCTCAACTTTGTAAAGATCTTTCAGCTGGAGATCTCCAATTCATCTAGATCATATCTGAAATTCATTTGGGCAGATCTGAAATCGATTTGGAACTATCTGAATCATATGAACACTGAACAGTAACACTTTGATCTGAACTAGAAATGGAGGGTGTATCCTCAACGAAGATATCGGACAATGCGCCAGAAGTTTGAAGATACCATTGATATTCTAATTTTACTCATCACAGATATCTTTAGTTTCCAAATATCTCACGAGTTTACAGTCTATATCTTCCAATATGGTCGCCCATGAATGCTGCGTGGACTGTGTGTGTTTATACTTCATCACATGTTCATCAACACATAGAGAATTTGCATCACTATGATCAGCGCTGCATAATAAAGCTTAACTTTCAAGCTAACAATTAGCAAACTCGAAAATGATGGAAGTACATTATTTTTGCTCCAGATCTTTCACATTGCATAAAATTATGCCCCTATTGTAAGCAAGATTCACGTTATCCCAAACGGTGTCTGTGTGATAATTAGAAATGCTAACAATTTAGCACAAGCCACTGGTGGCAAAGGAATGTTCAAAAATTCGCGGACGGAAATCGAATTGCTACGATCGCTTTAATCGAAATAAAGATATGAAATCAAGAGTTTTAGACCCAATTTATTGGTACGCAGCTGCCTCGGCAGTGGAAGCGCTCAAATTATAGGGTCTATCAAAAATAAAAACTTTCAAAATTTTCCAATTTTTTCAATAATTTTCCACGGAAAATTTTGATTTAAAATTTTCCGGAAAATTTTCATCACTACACACAACCCCAAACATCCGTGCGATGGCTAGTGTGCGCTATTGTTGCAACACGTCGGCAGTGCTGTTATATATAGACTCAAAGCGTCTCATGTGTCTGCAGAGGCTAGACAATATGATAGGACCTCAATTTCATGCTCATGAAGACATATGCTTAGCGGTTCATCCGTGGGTGGTTCAATTGTCGCTTAAGCGACAACGCAGACAACCGTAGACGACGCGCAAACTATAAACGCTCGCCCACGCGCATTCATAACCATTCCCTAACAGCATCAGATCAAGTGATTTCTGACTCTTAGTGCAGCGCGCAGAAGAATAACCACGGGTGTTGGTGTGTTCCGTAATTACGCATGGCATGTCATAGTGTATGCATTTTATTTTCGATTTAGCAGTTAGGTCAATGAATACACCATAAAAGTATTGAAGAATGTAATTTTATTCTGTCGCAGTTCAGGGTTACACCGCAGCGCCCCTGACCGAAACACGCGGAACTCGCACTTATGGGGCCGTGATGGAAATACCGTCAGCGGCCCTGATGACATTTTGCATCGGGGTCGAGATGAAGCCGGACGAAGATGTGGTCACAGAATTTCCATTTCTCATTATACATGTCATCGTGCAAAAATGTGTCTCAGCACCATGGACGACAGCTAGACTATTCGTAGATTGCGCAAGAAGCTTGTTTTTGGCATCGACATATTGCAGCACGTACTTGCCAAATCATTTTCCCACTACAAAAAGATTCACCGGAAAGACGTCGGAACGAGGTATTGTAGTCGGAAAAGGTCAGGAAAAGTTTTTTGAACCTTGACATGTTATCTGCATGTTGTATGACCTCATTCTTTGAATTTATGCAGAAATTTTGATAAAAATGGCTTTTTTTGATTGATTTAATTGTAGCATAGACATTGAAGACGTGCGGATATGATGGCAATTCAAACAGGCTTCAGAATATGCATGGAAAAAATTAATTGCAATTCTTGATCAAATGACTTTTTCATGTAATTCCATAGACAGAGTGCCTCTTTTTATAATGAGGCTTCGGTCTCCAACGTCGTACCGACGTAGCCTATCTTTTTGTAGTGGGGTTGTCGACAAAAGTGCGCTCTCTTAACGTATACTGGTATCTGAATAATCCATCACACTTCAATATCAGTGAAAGATCATGGCTGAATATTTAGAATTAGGCTTTGCGGCGCCCCACATGAATCTTGATTACACGATCTCGTACTGAACCATTATATCAAAATTTTCTGCAATTAATCGAGTCTCCAATGAATATCATTTATTGAATGCTCGACACCAAATGAAGAGAATTGCCATTTGCTGAATGTGGCTACGTTATTTATTGCCATGTAAAATGTCATCACTTCACACACGGGGCTCTGGTATTAAATGATAACTAATTGCTACCTACTGATAGAGAAAAAGCAGAATCTAGGCCTACACGAGAAAAAACTCTTCTTTCAATAATAGTCATTTATTTAGAAGCGATAAGATACAGCATACATCTCGGCTTTGTTCAGTATCACGTATTCATCTGTTGGTCGATATAAATTGAGGAACAGACCTCTACAAACAAACATCATATTCAAGGCTGTGGTTCACTTGGTCGTCGACTCCTAGATATGCCATTAAATTGCGGAAGGGGATGGCGGTAGGGTCGGGGTGGGGGATCGTTTGTGCAATGAAGTAATGCAGCCGGTAGGCCGTCAACCAAGCCATAATATTAAAAAATATCCTCACAAGTGTCGTTCAACAACGACAATATAGTCAATCCCAAGTTAATGGACGGGTGAGACGTTGATAGTCCTTCCAGAGGCACCCGCCGATAATTTCCAACAAGACAAAGTGTTACTGTAAATGCGAGCGACTCGGGAGAATACAAAATATTAAAATATTTTTCACCAATCAATCAACAATCAGACGTGAGCCGCAGGCCTGCAACACAGTGGAGTAAGAAAACAGAGGAATAGAAAGGTAAAGCGGGCGGCGCAGGCTCACTGTCAATAAGAACATCATCATTAATACGTAGAATTCTTTGATAACGCTATCTCGATATAAATATCCAAAGTCAAATCATCTTCGCCGACTCTTCAGAATGATAATAATAAGGGCATCAAATAACCGAAGCAATAGAGACGTCTTCCTCCTCGCATCTTCAGCATTCCTTGTCAACCACATATCGAAACTTCCAAAAAAGACAGGAAGAGCGAAAGCGTGTCCAGAGAGAGGGTTGAAGAGGACTGGAATGGAGATGCAGCGTCGAAGAGGACAGTATGGCAAAGACGCAGATTATTGCAGAGGGACCATCTGGAAGAGAAATAATAAAGAAATGAATGATTCAGCATTATGTAGCAAGTATTCATGCAATGCTTTCATTTGAATATGAAGAACTGCAGCACGCTTTGGTGGAGGTCTTTTGACCCATCCTATTTCATGACCCGTACGCGGAATGGACTGCACATGAACTAGGTAAAAGAGATATCGATTACAGAGATAACTGATTTACATCCAGACGACATAGCTTGACAAACGAATCAGAAAGTTGGAATCATGCACGCACAAGCACAATCATAGACAACTAAGAATAAAGGAAAGATTTCAAGGCAGAGATGAGACACAAGATACCAAAAGAAAAATCACGCCCAAGACAAACGAATATCATACACAAATCCTTTTGTGCACTCAGGTCAGTTAAAAGACCTTAGTCTTCATACCTTCTAAAATGCGGAAAAAAGAAGAATCATGTACAGGACATGATACGTCTGGTAATGGCGATGGCAGGCCTCTTCTTAGAACGAGATAGAGCGAGCCTTCATGCAATTGTCAAACCAGACTAGAATGTGCTTCCGTATTCTTTCCCGAAGACATCTTCCGATGTCTCTATTACCTCGGTCATGTGTAGTTCATTCCACGTGTGGTCATGATACATGGCGGACAAAAGGCCTCGGCCAAACAGTGGTGCAGTTATTGTTATATAAGTACTGTAAAGGGTTCAAATTCTTTCTCAATGTGTTCATGGTAAGCTAGTTCTTTCGAATGTTGAAATTGTAGCGTTTAAATAGTCCCTGACCACGCATGCGTAAATTTTGATAACTACTTATGGAACTATGCCAAATAAATCAAAGTCTTTCAAAACTAAGTAATGAACCAAGAAACGACATGCATCTGATAATACTGACATTTTTAATAAACGAAAATGCATTCTCGCGGCATTTAAATTATGATACAGTATTATCCCGTTATAAAGCACACTCAAGGGATTGAAATAAATGTCCGTTATATCCGATGGTCATTGTATCAGGGGTAAGGCATTTTTCATGTATAACCATGAAAACTGCTTTCTCTGGTCATTGTATGTTCATAGAAAAAAAGTGAAGTTATTTCAGCTAGCAGGAATTGACCAGAACATGTATATCGATTAGAGTGTCTATTACAACTCATTTACTTTCAAAATTGTTGTTTCAAACTTGTTTCAAAGATTTCAAATTCCAAAGACTCATATTCAGCCGGAATATTGTGTTTCACAGCAATCTTGTTTAGGGAGCCATTTATCGATTTCTAATCAAAACTTTCGTGGTTTTCCGCATTTCCCAAGCTTTGTCGTTGAAGCAGTAGGTTTTGTAATTTCACGCTGAGACCACAACGTATTGATTGTAGTTCGCGATACATCGCAAATTCCACTGGAGAATTGAACTTTTTTGACTGTTGGAGTTCGAATGTGAGGGACAGACGTTGTTTGTGCGACATGCTGAAGACGCTGACATGAAACTCTGTTTTGAATTTTCAATGTTTCAATTCTATATTCAGTTGAGGTTACTTGAACGTTAACTTTTCAAGTGAGTGAAATTTTCGACCGTTATATCCCATTGTACGCTATACCGTGTACGCTTTAGCGGGGGTGTTCTTATATTAATAAGATAGGATATTTTGTCGGCACTGTCTGACGTGTCCGTAATAACCGAATGTGCGTTATAATATCCCATTTATGTTACAACGGGATTATGCTGTATATCACAAAAATCAATATTTGTACTCAAAGCAGAGTCTCGTTCACAGACTTAATGTACTCATCTGTTTCGGAGATTATTTTCCACATTGTGACAAAAGAAGTATATTTTACGGAGTACTGAGAATTAATTACGTATACCCAATGTTTGTCACACTCGACGTATATCAAAATTTATTTAGGAACATTGGAAGATCGCTGGTGATTCTGCGGCATTCGGGGTGGAAAATAAAGCGCTATTGATTTCGTGAACAGATTCTCGACTAGGGGCCATCAGCAAACGACGTCCGCAGCGAGAATTTTGATATCATTTAATGACAATGAGCATTCATTCAATGTGGTAATGATAAACAAATTTCTTCGAAATTTAATGTCGTTGAAGTTAGCACCAACTTCAACACCAACTTTTTGAATAGAGTTTGTACAGAACAGGAAACCACATGTTTAGGTACTACTGATGACGCAGAGTTTGTACATCCAAAAAGTTTTCTAAAATTCGAACTCCTTCACCTTCAAAATTCAAATTTAAATTCGAAAAATTGGTGCAAGTATTGGTGCTACCTGGTTAGCGAGTTTGTACAGCATTCCGATAGAAAAATTTAGATACAAGAGCAAAAACCTGAGTTTGTACAGCAACTTCCAGCACTTTCTTTACACGAACAACCGGAAAAAACCGCCAAAAACCGATTTTTTCAAAAAATGATAAGATTTTCCAGAAAAGTTGTTGGTGCTACATGGAAAATGAGTTTGTACAGTGCTCTAACCGGTGGAAGAGTGTTCTACTAATCCAGTCTGAGTTTGAACACACACTTCTCCGACACTCCAGCACTCCTACGACCGGTAAATACCGGTTATTGTACAGTAACTACAAGAATACTGCCCATTTATGAACAAATCAATTGGTGCTACATGGAAAATGAGTTTGTACAGTGCTCTAACCGGTAGAAGAGTGTTCTACTAATCCAGTCTGAGTTTGAACACACACTTCTCCGACACTCCAGCACTCCTACGACCGGTAAATACCGGTTATTGTACAGTAACTACAAGAATACTGCCCATTTATGAACAAATCAATTGGTGCTACATGGAAAATGAGTTTGTACAGTGCTCTAACCGGTGGAAGAGTGTTCTACTAATCCAGTCTGAGTTTGAACACACACTTCTCCGATACTCCAGCACTCCTACGACCGGTAAATACCGGTTATTGTACAGTAACTACAAGAATACTGCCCATTTATGAACAAATCAATTGGTGCTACATGGAAAATGAGTTTGTACAGTGCTCTAACCGGTGGAAGAGTGTTCTACTAATCCAGTCTGAGTTTGAACACACACTTCTCCGACACTCCAGCACTCCTACGACCGGTAAATACCGGTTATTGTACAGTAACTACAAGAATACTGCCCATTTATGAACAAATCAATTGGTGCTGCACATGGAAAATGAGTTTGTACAGTGCTCTAACCGGTGGAAGAGTGTTCTACTAATCCAGTCTGAGTTTGAACACACACTTCTCCGACACTCCAGCACTCCTACGACCGGTAAATACCGGTTATTGTACAGTAACTACAAGAATACTGCCCATTTATGAACAAATCAATTGGTGCTACATGGAAAATGAGTTTGTACAGTGCTCTAACCGGTGGAAGAGTGTTCTACTAATCCAGTCTGAGTTTGAACACACACTTCTCCGACACTCCAGCACTCCTACGACCGGTAAATACCGGTTATTGTACAGTAACTACAAGAATACTGCCCATTTATGAACAAATCAATTGGTGCTACATGGAAAATGAGTTTGTACAGTGCTCTAACCGGTGGAAGAGTGTTCTACTAATCCAGTCTGAGTTTGAACACACACTTCTCCGATACTCCAGCACTCCTACGACCGGTAAATACCGGTTATTGTACAGTAACTACAAGAATACTGCCCATTTATGAACAAATCAATTGGTGCTACATGGAAAATGAGTTTGTACAGTGCTCTAACCGATGGAAGAGTGTTCTACTAATCCAGTCTGAGTTTGAACACACACTTCTCCGACACTCCAGCACTCCTACGACCGGTAAATACCGGTTATTGTACAGTAACTACAAGAATACTGCCCATTTATGAACAAATCAATTGGTGCTACATGGAAAATGAGTTTGTACAGTGCTCTAACCGGTGGAAGAGTGTTCTACTAATCCAGTCTGAGTTTGAACACACACTTCTCGGATACTCCAACACTCCTACGACCGGTAAATACCGGTTATTGTACAGTAACTACAAGAATACTGCCCATTTATGAACAAATCAATTGGTGCTACATGGAAAATGAGTTTGTACAGTGCTCTAACCGGTGGAAGAGTGTTCTACTAATCCAGTCTGAGTTTGAACACACACTTCTCCGACACTCCAGCACTCCTACGACCGGTAAATACCGGTTATTGTACAGTAACTACAAGAATACTGCCCATTTTTGAACAAATCAATTGGTGCTACATGGAAAATGAGTTTGTACAGTGCTCTAACCGGTGGAAGAGTGTTCTACTAATCCAGTCTGAGTTTGAACACACATTTCTCCGATACTCCAGCACTCCTACGACCGGTAAATACCGGTTATTGTACAGTAACTACAAGAATACTGCCCATTTATGAACAAATCAATTGGTGCTACATGGAAAATGAGTTTGTACAGTGCTCTAACCGGTGGAAGAGTGTTCTACTAATCCAGTCTGAGTTTGAACACACACTTCTCCGAACTCCAACACTCCTACGACCGGTAAATACCGGTTATTGTACAGTAACTACAAGAATACTGCCCATTTATGAACAAATCAATTGGTGCTACATGGAAAATGAGTTTGTACAGTGCTCTAACCGGTGGAAGAGTGTTCTACTAATCCAGTCTGAGTTTGAACACACATTTCTCCGATACTCCAGCACTCCTACGACCGGTAAATACCGGTTATTGTACAGTAACTACAAGAATACTGCCCATTTATGAACAAATCAATTGGTGCTACATGGAAAATGAGTTTGTACAGTACTCTAACCGGTGGAAGAGTGTTCTACTAATCCAGTCTGAGTTTGAACACACACTTCTCCGACACTCCAGCACTCCTACGACCGGTAAATACCGGTTATTGTACAGTAACTACAAGAATACTGCCCATTTATGAACAAATCAATTGGTGCTACATGGAAAATGAGTTTGTACAGTGCTCTAACCGGTGGAAGAGTGTTCTACTAATCCAGTCTGAGTTTGAACACACACTTCTCCGATACTCCAGCACTCCTACGACCGGTAAATACCGGTTATTGTACAGTAACTACAAGAATACTGCCCATTTATGAACAAATCAATTGGTGCTACATGGAAATGAGTTTGTACAGTGCTCTAACCGGTGGAAGAGTGTTCTACTAATCCAGTCTGAGTTTGAACACACACTTCTCCGATACTCCAGCACTCCTACGACCGGTAAATACCGGTTATTGTACAGTAACTACAAGAATACTGCCCATTTATGAACAAATCAATTGGTGCTACATGGAAAATGAGTTTGTACAGTACTCTAACCGGTGGAAGAGTGCTCTACTAATCCAGTTGACACAACTTAGTACAGGCATTTTCAGCGATGTTCCTCTTTTCTATACCTTGGAGTTGTTTTTCTATATGCGCCTCGGACTGTCCGATCATCATCGCATCTAAGATATTCGGTCTTCATTGCACAAATGTTGCAAATCATTTTTATCCTATCTGACCTTTCTATGCTGTGCTTCCTACTGTACTTGTCAGCATTTGAATTTGGTGCAGCTATTGATTTTTGGAGTACCGCCTACATCAAGCTTTCCACCGTGACCTTTATGACGTACTCGGGATTTTTCCAGAGTTTTGTGCACCATTCTCAGCAGAGTTCATATTTTGATGGACAATAACATTTCTTGAAACAAAATATTGTTTCAACTCGTTTCACTGGTGGAAGATAGCGATTCAACCGACAATTGAATTTTGAAACAAAACCATCGCATCGATGATGTAGTTACTGTACAATAACCGGTATTTACCGGTCGTAGGAGTGCTGGAGTGTCGGAGAAGTGTGTGTTCAAACTCAGACTGGATTAGTAGAACACTCTTCTACCGGTTAGAGCACTGTACAAACTCATTTTCCATGTAGCACCAATTGATTTGTTCATAAATGGGCAGTATTCTTGTAGTTACTGTACAATAACCGGTATTTACCGGTCGTAGGAGTGCTGGAGTATCGGAGAAGTGTGTGTTCAAACTCAGACTGGATTAGTAGAACACTCTTCCACCGGTTAGAGCACTGTACAAACTCATTTTCCATGTAGCACCAATTGATTTGTTCATAAATGGGCAGTATTCTTGTAGTTACTGTACAATAACCGGTATTTACCGGTCGTAGGAGTGCTGGAGTGTCGGAGAAGTGTATGTTCAAACTCAGACTGGATTAGTAGAACACTCTTCCACCGGTTAGAGCACTGTACAAACTCATTTTCCATGTAGCACCAATTGATTTGTTCATAAATGGGCAGTATTCTTGTAGTTACTGTACAATAACCGGTATTTACCGGTCGTAGGAGTGCTGGAGTGTCGGGAGAAGTGTGTGTTCAAACTCAGACTGGATTAGTAGAACACTCTTCCACCGGTTAGAGCACTGTACAAACTCATTTTCCATGTAGCACCAATTGATTTGTTCATAAATGGGCAGTATTCTTGTAGTTACTGTACAATAAACGGTATTTACCGGTCGTAGGAGTGCTGGAGTGTCGGAGAAGTGTGTGTTCAAACTCAGACTGGATTAGTAGAACACTCTTCCACCGGTTAGAGCACTGTACAAACTCATTTTCCATGTAGCACCAACAACTTTTCTGGAAAATCTTATCATTTTTTGAAAAAATCGGTTTTTGGCGGTTTTTTCCGGTTGTTCGTGTAAAGAAAGTGCTGGAAGTTGCTGTACAAACTCAGGTTTTTGCTCTTGTATCTAAATTTTTCTATCGGAATGCTGTACAAACTCGCTAACCAGGTAGCACCAATACTTGCACCAATTTTTCGAATTTAAATTTGAATTTTGAAGGTGAAGGAGTTCGAATTTTAGAAAACTTTTTGGATGTACAAACTCTGCGTCATCAGTAGTACCTAAACATGTGGTTTCCTGTTCTGTACAAACTCTATTCAAAAAGTTGGTGTTGAAGTTGGTGCTAACTTCAACGACATCGAAATTTATGATTCTAGCGCTTAAAAAGACCATACCTACGTGTTGATTGTTCACTTTCATTCTTGCATAACAGCAACATTTCACAGTTCAGACATTGAACAACCAAGGTCATTTTCAAGTCAGAATCCATTGAGTTGAAATCAGAACTGATATTTTAAAAATGAACAATAAATCATCAACCAAACATGAAATAAGCAATCTGATAATGCTATGACTTACTTACGAATGTTTCTTGCTCTGACATCCATTTACTGATTAGCATCGATATCGGACATTCGTCGAATTTCATTTTCAAAGTAACGACGTTTCTGTGTGAAGGACATTTTCGTGCCATCTCGATCACCACTCGGCAAATTATTTGATGTCTGAAATTTGAAGATCAGAGTTCAAAAGGTATTCTTGTTAGTCAGAAAAGTCACGGCGACATTTAAATAAGGTAGTGATATAATAATGAATTATATACTATAATGTGATATAATCGATGAAAACAAAATATAATATTAATAACTAGAATAATGAAATAACGATGTGCTCCTTTTGGTGCTCCAAAAGACGAAGAAGTTTTGCAATTCAAATATATCTACTGTTCAGAAATGCAGCAATGTCGGTATAGGCATGCTCAACAGACCCGCAGATTGACATAGTGATTGAATTATCAAGTTAATCACTAAGACCGTGCAACAATCTAGCAATCGATTTTTTGAACCTCTCTCCTTCCCCACAATCGTTTCCATAATAACTTTATCAAGCCCGATTACATAATCGTTAATGCAACCCCCAACACACAATGAAAAATATCCGCAATTCAATCTTTCGACTGCCTGCCTTAATTGTGAAGACACTATGAACTTAGAAGAGCAGGAAAGTGTAGAAATCCGAGGGCGAGAAGCGGACGTGGTTTTTGCCGTCTTCTTGCCCATCCATCTGGCTTCATAAAAAAGCTTGTCTTCTAAATCTCTGTCGAATATCCCACAACCATTAAGTGACTGGTTACACATACATGTATTTATTCCACTCTTTCTTGAAGATATGTCATCAATGTGTAGTAGATTCCGAGCGCTTAATCTACTAGCAGATTTTATTTATCTACAAAACTAGGAAAACAAAATATATCTACAAAACTGGACGATGCAGAGCTATGGAATCTTGAAATAAATATGTTTTCATGGAGATATGTGCTCAATCATGGACTTGGTTCAATCAACTCATGTCACTTCGGCGGCTCGGAGAATACATAGCTTTTGATGCTCGCAGTTTCTAAAGATCTACCTCCCGTAATCAGTGGGATAATATATCCTTCTTAATATGATATATCACCTCTAATATATTTTACAAATATATGAAATGCTGTACTGAACAACAAGGAAAAAGGAGGGTTACAACAAGTTACATCCTTCACACATAAAGACAAACTATGGTTCACTACACGGAAAGCCCGAATTTTCAACTGAAGTTATAAGGACCACATTGCGCATCACACTAGTGATTCCAGCAGCTTCTATTTTTATACATCTGACAGCAGCGATGACTTTTATCAAGGCCTGGGGGTGTCTGCTTTATCATAGAGGCTTGAATATAATTCTTCGAAATTGAAGGAGGTTTAACGCAAAGAAAGAACAAGCTTTACAATGAATCTTCCTGCTTTGTATGCATATGCAGTGCAGTTCGCGAATATTAAATTGTTGCTTAAATCTGAAGGCGACAAGAAAACTAACAAAACAACTAACAACAAAATCGCAGCAATCTAGTTGAGTCAAATTGCGCTTGTAAAAAGTCAAATGTATGTTCAAATCTATGGACTAAAAGCATTCTAATCAACAACTTTCAGGAACGGATGCATAAGTACAGCAAATTTAATTTTCGTTTATGTTCTGAAACATCTGCACGATTTGATTTTTCGGTGAATTTTCGGCGGTTACGCAATCGCTTCCGCTAATCTCCTCCCTACCTCCATAAACGGTCCTGCAGTCGCCTCATGAACCCCCTAGCGTAGTTGTAGTAGATTACGTAGTTGTTGCACGGCCCTGAATATCAGAGTTCATACTGAAATTAGAATGAATGTGATTATGCAATAAATATGCTAATACTATGCATAACGCAGCTGTCTACCATAAAAATGGGAAGATAACTATATATCACAGGATACTCTCGCTTGAAGTATTTTTATTTATATCGTCTTGTTTACTTGTTGGAACTAATGTGCTGTACGTTTTTTGGATTTCTAATTCCATTTAATGCCATATTATCTATACAAGAACAGTAGAAATGTCGGGTCTCAAATACAGTTCATCTTTATGATGAGTGAAAGTTTCATTGACATGCACTTGTGACATCACGATGTAACACCAATTTACAATGCACGCGCAGTGGAGTATGATGCCATCTTTGTTTGCTGCCTTTATTCTACGAATGAAAGAAAAGGCAACTCCCTCAATTGTCACAAATTATTGTCTTGTTATTCACATTTTTCATGAAGCAGTTTACAAAATGCTGAATTGCTACAGATAAACACGACCATTGACAAGTAAGTCAAGCTCTGCTGAAAACACGCAAATTTTGTCACTTCGTCCTCTCTTTACCATATCTCAGCAGGTATTTCGTCCACGGTTAACAAATGAACACGTGTGCGACAAGAACTACCAAAAATGTGATTCTTGTCAGCGAAACATGATCTACAAATGAGCAGTCAGATCAGACCGATTTTTCAAGTTATGTAACTTGCTGAAATCTTAACCCTTCGGGCTCTTCTTGTTTATTTCAAGTCACTGATATCATTATAAAAAATTCTTTAATGCGAAACATGTAGACTTCTTAATTTCAAAACTCGTTCCAAAATTCAGGTTTTGAATTAGAAATTAGGATCAAATTGTCAGATGAGTATAAGGAATTACGAGGAAATCGTAAATTGTTAGTTTGAATGTCACACAGAAAGGCTGATGTGTTTTTATCGATTTGTTAAACAGTTTGTGAGCTCAATTCACTGCAACAGTATATACGTTGCACATGTCGTGGAATGAACAGAAAATAAATGTTATATTGATCAGAATGTTAACAGATTTACTGAACATTCAGTATTCCGTTTGCTGTGACTCTACATTTGATCTGCGTCGACTACAATAGAATTTTCATATTACTTCATCTTCTGCTGTTGTGATAATTCAGCTTCTGAATTTACAATCAAGAAAAGAAAAATTGCTGCACCCGATCGATTTACCGAGACTGAATTTCTGAGTCTCATGAAGAATATATACAAAGAGAAAACCATCACTCCAGCAATTGCACTGAATGCACGCTCAATGAACGGAATGTTCATGTTCAGTTATTGTAAGAACATCTACAGTGGATTGCACCATTCAGGCATCAAAATAATCGTTTGAAAACTTATGGCATCTTAAAAATGCGAAATATACGTGTACATCCTATTTCAAACAAATACTGTCTTCCTCCTTCAGAGCAAAGTTATGTATTGCATCTATACTTTTGTAAACTGAAATTACATGTGTATCTGCTAGCAATCCAAGAGTAAAAAGAACATTTCTCTGGTTTATTTGAAAATTAAAAAAAAATCACATTAAATAATCTGAAATACATTCACCATAAAATAAAGCATTGACTTTTAATCGATTAATCAAAAGTTTTCTAAAACAATTAATAATCCATTAAATGCATTTCAGTCTATCAATTATCATCATAGTGCATATATACCTATTATTCATGAACATAATTGTGTGCAGATGAAGAAAATATTATTATGAACTAGTGACAACATGTATTAAAAGGACAAAAATAATAACGACAAATGGTTTGAATAAATAAACAGAAATGCGCTAAAATACTAAAATCATCATATTGACAAACACCATCAGAATAAAAGTCTTCTATCATTCAGTAATAGAAATGCACAAGTAAGTATAAAACATCAATACGAGGAGTTGCTGCAAATTTTGTATCATTCTTGCGACAGGCAGAATTACATGCACTTTTTCCAAACAATCTAATATACCTTGTATTAAGCTGTACGCGCATCGGCATGCTGTTTGGTGATTTTCTGTCAAAAACTTGACAAGTTAATTCATACGCAAAGATAATAATAAATGCTGATGGATGAGACAAGCATCGACCCTTCCTTGCTTTCTTTTCTGCTTGATGAAGCTATTTTGATCAATTACAACATTTCTGCCGCTTTAATTTCGTGCTAGTGACAGTTCTCGCATATATTCATCGCATGAAAGAATAAAGAAGTTGAATGGCTAATAGACGAATAATACTTTCGATGACACTAGCATCGTGATGACTCTGGATTCTAAACTAGACTCAAGTTCTAGTTGCCAATTTTTTATGCCAAATCTTGACCCAACTTGCTTTATAAGTAAGTAGCATGGATCAGCCGCATATGTTACGCTAGAGCTTCGAAAAAAGATAATCAGTGCAAAACTTTGAAAAATCACCCTGTTTCAGTTTCGTAAGTATACATTTCATATCATTTCACAATATTTCTGACGGAAAACAACCGCGAATTTTTAATGTGCCACTTAAGACTGCATCACAGATCACAAAACAGCAATTCGTTCGCAGCAATCCCCTTTTAAACACGTTCAATTTAATGTTGTCCATGGAATTCAGAATGGAACATAGGAGTTTTGATAAAGATTGCGGAGTACCAATTCGCTTGGGCAGTAAATAGAAAGAGAAAACGCAGAGCATACTGTTGTGCAGTCCTTCAGCTTGTTCAGTCAACCTAGATATTTTTTAAGTAAGTTTGGATCATTCCGAGCCGCACTGACGAACCTTTGTAGGAAGAAGCGCAGCGTC
Source organism: Prostheceraeus crozeri (assembly GCA_907163375.1). Lineage (NCBI taxonomy): Eukaryota > Metazoa > Platyhelminthes > Polycladida > Euryleptidae > Prostheceraeus > Prostheceraeus crozeri. Next base: position 19,944 of record CAJQUW010009284.1, read on the forward strand.
TACGGTTGCCAAGGAATTCTTGTGCTTGAATAGTTCAAGTCTGAGGACATCTTTCTGGTCTATATCCAAGCGTCCTGGCACTCTGGATTTAGCTATGATTATGTGCCGCACGGAAAAGTCAGGATGAATAAACGCACTGCAGTTCTTTTCTATAAGTTTTGACTTATATACAGGCTGTCCCAGATGTCTCTACGAATTTCATTTATTTTTTACAAGAAACTAATAATGATACAGACATGAATCAAGTTTTATTTTGAAAAGCAGACATGGGAGATTTGTTTGATATATGCCCGGCTGCTTAAATGATTTATTTTTCTTTTTTTCATTGCGGCAAAGTTATCACTGTTTTTCGATAGGTTCTGTAATAATAATGATTGTATTGTTATCCAATCGAGTGATGTTCTTCATTGAAATATCCTGAAATATCTATGGTAATTTCTATCACACAACATTTGAAAATAGTTTTCTACTTATTAGCTTATTATTCAGCTGTCGAGTCATTGTCCGATATCTTCATTTTGAAAAATCTCGACAAAATTTTCAAATGACTGTTCTTCTATTGGATTCACTCTGGTTCTTACTGTGATCTGACGAGATGGATAACTGTACGCGCTCGCATTATTCGACTGCATTACTCATCTGGTTGCTCTCCAACTGCTACCTTGCGTGCGTATAATAAGGAAACTGGTGAACGGCATCCTCCCTGTACTGAAGGCGGAATTCGAATTCACGTCAAGAACTTTGAAACTTCTTCGACAATTCAAGACCTCCCCAAATTAGGGCGACATTCATTAAGTGGTGATCGTGCTTTGACTGTTTCTGGAGCAGTGGAAGAACTTAAATCAAAGAACAATTTTGGAATCTGCTCTGAGCGCGAGGTTGCTGAAGCATCCGAGATTTCCAAAAGCTCTGTGCACAGAATAATGAGAAACGATTTGCATTTGAAACCTTGCCGTCCTCAATTTGTTCAAGAATTGTTTCCATCTGATTTTCAGAAGCACTTGGAATTTGTCGACTTAATGATCGAAAAGTTCGGAAGTGACTTTAGTGACATTCTGTTTACAGATGAAGCTCATTTTCATCTTTCCGAAGAAACGTCTTCGTTGACTGGTGCTGTTTGGGATGATAGCAATCCTCAAATTCGCATACCCAAACCTTTACACAGTTCAAGGTTGACCGCTTGGGTAGGTCTCAACAGACGATATGTTATACCGCCTTATTTCTTCGATGGAAGTGTCACTTCTGCTTCGTATCTTGAAATGTTTCACTGCATTCCCTTCTTGAAATCAAAAAGAATTATGTCTCGGACAGCATTCCAACAAGATGGTGCGCCACCGCATATTGGAAAAAAGGTGGAATTGTTTTTGCAAAAGAATTTCAAAGATCGAATCTTAAGTCGTCACTTTGATTTCCACTGGCCAGCACGCTTATCCTGACATCACCCCCTTGGATTATTGGTTTTGGGGTCATGTCAAGAATCAGGTATACAAGAAGATGACAAGTTTGGTTGAATTAAAAGGAAGGATTACTGATGTGTGTTCGACAATTGATCAAGAGATGTTGGCAAGAGTTATCGATTCTTTGCCCGACAAACTTTAACAACTGAAATTGAACAAAGGTCATCAACTTACTTGAAACTGCTCGTAAGTGTTGAAATATAGCTTTATTCATGTTGGTATTATGTTTGTTTTTTCATACAGGATATTATTTGAAAGGAAAAAACAACTATATTAAAAAATTGTTAGAAAAACAATGATAACTTTGGGAGAAATAAAAATTAAAAAACTAAACCATTTAAGCAGACGGGCATATATCAAATAAATCTCCCATGTCTGCTTTTCAAAATAAAACTTGATTCTTGTCTGTATCATTATTAGTTTTCTTGTAAAATAAAAATGAAATTCGTAGAGACATCTGGGACAGCCTGTACATGTCGATATAATTCTATCTCTGGTGATGCTGTGACATTTCAACACGTCACAAGATGAAAAATATAGAATAATCGCTGCTCTTACACATGTTGTCTCGGCTATCTGACGTTGCTAATTGTGGACATTGAATGATTATTGTATAATCATTGCTAAATCAGCCCTTGATTTTCGAAATTCTAGTGAAACGTTATACGAGTACTAATCTTGTCGATGATCTATGAGCTCTCAATCTAATACTTGACAATGACGGCATGAAAGATCATCAACGCACAAAAATACTCCTATATAACAACCATTAGGTGATGAAATGCAACATTATATGAATAATTGACTCAACGCGTAACATGCAGCAAGATCAACACAGACACCTCACCTAGTCAGACCAAAATGTCTGACTGTGTGACAAAGATTCCTTACGAAATTATATTGAAGGTCGTTAGCAAGGGAATATTCCAGAAATGACAGCATTACCAAAGAGCGTTCCTTTCAAGATGAGTTCCATACGAAGCTAAGTTCGCGGCCGCTAACCATGTTTCCATCACATCATTGAAAATAGTCCTCGTTGAGTAGCTGGAAATTTGTAATCAATTTTCCACAAATTGAGGTTTCGCATCTCTGGTTGCATTAAGACGGATATTGATCAGCTAGACATGTCCCTCCCAAAGTATTGCACTGTCCAATCAAGCGTTCTGGATCATCTCTGATTCTTGCATTTTCTGACTCTGACTTTAGTCATACAACAGAAATCAATGTTTTCTCCATGTTACCTCATACTATGATCACTATAGCGGCGATCTCCAAATACTTTCGAAAGTCGCATAATTACAGAACATGCAGACGATAATCAGTTTTGTGCAGGCTTACAAACGTGTCATACATCAACCTTATGTTGAAAGCAAACGATAATACGGAACGTTCAATATCTAAGAAATGATAATAATAATAACGCAATAACAGAGAAAATAATCAACAACATCATGATAGCTGCAGTCCTACAACGAAAGCAAGACGGCGTACGATGGAGACTTACGGGCTTTGGAAACGAATGATGGGAAGGTCACAGTTATTGCATCTGAAAAGTTACCCTTCATATACATATCGGAACACCAGGCCGGTACATGACGTGAATGTCGTAAAATATTGTACCAAAAACTGTTTGAAAAAATATAAAACTACAGTTTCTGACCGATCGATTTCATCTTGGATGGAGTTCACATCCCGGATAAATCAGCTTGATATCAAATTATTTTTTAATAATTGCGACTAATCGCTTTTGCAAGGTACTTCTTACCAGTGAAGGCGAGTAGTCGCATTTATTAACGAAATATCAAGTTATCATAGTTACAGAATTAAAATAATTTGATAATTACAACATAATATGATGCCAGTATGTATAAAAACTTAATGACTTTTATCATCGTTCATTCATTAAATAATGCATTTGTAATTCCTATCGATGCATTTCTGATGAAATTGACAAAGATGCACTGCCAACATTTCACCTAGTATTAAAATATTGTCTTGACACGTGAGGATTTCGTACATTCAACTGACATCCACAGAAACATCAAGACAGGTGGCAGATATGGGTTCTCTTTTTTTGTGTTCAGATTGAAGATTCAAAGAAATCCTCAAGGTGAAGCAAGATTGCGTGAAATGAACCGGTCAGAAACCTTTGGAACTTTCATCGGATTCAAATTAACGCATTATCATAATAGAATGTCACAAAATTTATGCAGAACAGTCATGCGCATGTAATAATTACAGAACAAATCGATCAAGCAATAGACAATGTATAGGATGAAAAACAGTTCAATAAAATCATTCATAAAATCTTTAGGCCATTTGTTTATAAAATTGAATCCTGACCAACTACTTGAAAGTGAAATTTCACGTGGGCATGTAAAAATCAATCTTTCTTTGCACGTCATAATTTGGATCAGAAAATTAATATGTTCATGTTAAATTCTGGCATAATTTGAGTGATCAAATTTTATCATCAGCTCTGTACATTTACCCTTTCATGAGAATATAAAGTAGACGTTACACGAAAGACTTCACGAGTTCTGTTAATAAAATTACTGAAACACTGAGACACTACTGTTCAAAATTCACATTTCAAACACTTGATACCAAAGAAATCTGACACTCTGTAATATTAAGAGATTACAGCGGACATGCATATTGAAAACAATAGTGCAACGTAGACAGTTGCTATTATGCCTACGGTGCGTGCCTAAACGATGGCGATTTCCAGTGGCTGGTGAGGTACTGCTACATTCCAGTGACAATGGTTAGGTATTGCTACATTGTCACTTAACTTTGTATAGATTAATGGCTATTGTCACCTATCCTAAAATATATTTTTTTATGGAATTTACAAGATATCGCCTAAAAGCACGAATCTATAACCGCTACATGTTGCATTAACTTGATGGTTCAGAAGCTCCAGCCACATTGCCAAAAGGCTTTAACCTTCTTAGTTCAAAGCAATGGAACAAATCAAGGAAATATACGAATCCATAAAATGAGAACAATAATGTCTCCGGTAGAATTCTGGTTAAACAAGAGTAACAGACCATAGTCTTTCATTTGTTCAGTCAAGTACGGAGCATAAATACCTGACAAGTAAAATTGAAAATCATTGACAAGTAGTCAAAAATTAATAGAAGCAGGAAGACTTCTAAAAAGTAGGTAAATATAGGAAAAGTAGGACCACTAGGATGTCTGCTACCGTGAAGCTGCTGCTTGATTTTGAAATTCAATGGAGAACATAATTCGAGGAAATTAAAGGGAGAAAATTGCTCATTCAAGGAAGAGCGAGACTCCTGCATTGCTGGAGATCAGCACCTAGCCAAACATATGAAGTGACTGTCAACAAACCGCTGATGTCCATTCTAGTCCCATTAACTTTAACTAAAGCGGCAAGTCGGATTTGAGCATTTTGCAGGTTTAAGATTACCAAAATACCTAACAATCCTAATTACACAAGAGCAATCTCTCATTCACTTTCAAGTCAATTCGTACAACAGCGCAACGCTCGAATGGTTACTGCTGGAATAGTATTCGCTAACAACACGGCGGACATGCATCAGTGTGTTGACGATAGAGAACTCACAGTGGAGGGAGGAGGTTGCCGCGTGTTGTTGTTGAGGTTGTTGCCGCGCAGCACGGGTATGGAGGAAGGCGGAGCGGAGGAGGGGGCTTTGGATCGGGCGGCGGGGAAACGTGACGAGGAAATAGGATCCACAGGCGATGAAGTTGACGTAGTCATGTAGCGGGACGCGGACACACGAGTCTGATACTCCGAGGGTTTCCACTAGATAATAGAAAATATGCATGATGAAATTGAGAACAAATAATTTGTCTTGCAGTTTTATGAAACAATCAACATCAGAAATTCTAGAGCATCCCTGACTTGATTCAATATTCGCACAAAGCTATGTCACTACGCATATTCAGTCGTTCCATCAATACTGACGTCATGACTAAACATAAGGGCACGTTGTGATTAGGAGAGAGTGTATTTCATGAAGAACATTCGAAATATTTTCATATTGAAATAATTGTGAAACATTTTAGAATTTTCAGCATAAAAAAATTCGGAGTTATCACTAATCAAATAATATTCGATTGGTACCTCTACTCAATAATCACATCTTCAGCCGTCATAGTTTGCAATGTGATCCATTTCGTCTTCGAAGTATGTGCCCCTCTCGCAAGCTCAGCTAGTCTCTCTCTGATCCTTTGTTCAAATTTTGCTATCAAGGCTGCGTTCATGAACTTATTCAGCTGATTTGCACACAGATTTCACATAATTGAGTCTTCATCAATGTGTTAATAAGTTTAATAAGTCGAAGAGAAATAAAGAAAGAAAATACAAAGCTACGATGCAAGTATTACGAGATGTCCATAGGCCGGCTCACGTCGGTGGAAAAAGCCGAAATATGGAGCAGCAAATTGCACTGTCTGACATAGAGAACGGCTACGAGATTGAGTAAATAAACATTATGTTAATCAGCTACCACGCAAGGTGAATTTGACACGCATCTGCTGTACACAAATAGGTTTGTAATCATCGATTCTAGATTTCTAATTATCGATTCCAAATTTGTAGATAGCAATTACTACTATTGATGATATTGAGAAAGTAAGATGACGGTAGACGATATTTATCAAAAATTCTGCAAGATGCAATATGGCAAGTTTTCTGGCTCTTGGTCTTACACCAACAGCAGCGACCTGTCTTGATGATTAATGTTATTTAACAGTTGATGAAATGAATGATGCGACTTGTTCATGCCTTCGGTCATCAACTAAGTATATGAACCTAAGTTAATATGGTATCAATGCTTTGTGCGAATGCAACAATCAAGTTAGAGAGTACAGAATCATTTCATGTTGAGCTTTGAGTTAATGTTCGTGTTTCAGAAATTATGTAACATTTGAATTTCCTTTATGCTCCCTTTATTATAACACATAGATACTCAACTCTCGTAAATTATGTTGATGTTTTAGCAAGTGACAAATAATTAAAACCAGTCCACGAGTTGACATCTCTCACAGGATTATAATTAGTTATATCCCATGATTAAAAGCAACATCATCTTCCGTGGTAGTCAGTAGCGAAGTACGTGAGAACGTGATGATATTGGTGCAGTCAGTTTACCAACCGAGTTAGCTTCTTCCATCCATTCGTAATCGCGTTAGGGACGAATATTTATGAGCTTCAATAACTACTCAATTCAAATCATACAATACTCTAATTATTCTATTTTTCAATTTGCAGACTGTTATGGAAGAACTTGTACCTTGAAATGTTGCCTTGACAGACTTACAGAATCATCGACAATATCATAGCTTTCCATCTAAATATACAAAATAATGGAAATAATTGCGTAATGTAATCACAAACTTACAATAGCGATTAAAGCTTGGCTCTTACAATTAATGTATTAGATTTTTACGTTACAAATACCTTGCCGGCTCTCTATTTTTCAAAACCTCAATTCAACTGCACTAACCAAGCGACGGTCATATCAATCAAAATGTCAGAAAAGTAAAAAGCATTTCGGGAATGTGGTACAGAATAATTCTGTACATGGAAGAGCCACATCAAGTCGCTTTTTGCAGAATTGATTTTGATATGTTGATAGAATTTACACAAACGTTCCCATTATTACACCAAAACAATATTTCCAGCATAAAATCATCCTTACTTTCCAGAGCATTTACCTGAAAGGAGCGATAGAGTTTTCTGCCAAATTACTGTAAAACGGATGGTTAGGAATATGTAGGCTGAATATAGGAGTTGTACTTGGAATAAAGATGGAATACAACCAGAATAGAGATTCAGGAAATTTTGTCGTGAGTGAATATATATTATATATAGTTGTATCTAACAGGTGTACATTGATAAATATTCTAATTGAAGCGGTGCCGCGCAGGATCAACTTGCGCAAATTCATAACCATAGTCATCAGTTCTACATCATCTCTAATATTGCAAGTAACTTCTGTTCTACAATTCGATATCAAACTATCGCGTGAATCGCAGCAGCTATTCATGAAAACCTCATCTGCATTTCATCAGCTAAGCTCGACAGATGACAGTTGGTTTTAGCGAATTACCTCCTGAGGAAGAGCGAACGCTCGAAACGCGTAGGGGTTGTACATATCTTTTAATTAATTATTTTAATCTGGTCAATAAATTTCAAGGAGAGACGAAAGCTGTTTTTAAGCATCAACTCAAAGATGACCTTTCTGTGTGACATCTTTGAAATAGCTTTTTGAAAATACTCAACTTCTAAATAGCAACTTGTGTCATACTCCTAAGTCCACACGGTTGATAACACTGCACCAAACGGTACCATAATTTTAAGCAAACAATCTTAGAACAAACAAGCTTAACAAGTTCACCTTGTCTAGTAATCTAACTCAAGTTAACAACTGCCATTTTGACCGGAAATGCTATGGAAGAGAATGTCTTGGAAATTATTGTAGTCTTGTCTATTTCCCAAAAATTTGTTTGATAAAGTCCTCCTTCATTTAATTTTAAGGTCATCTCCTGTTTTCGAGGACATTTAGAATGACTGTCGACCGAAGTAACTAGGAAAGTAAATAATGACAGTCTGTAAATTAAAAAGTTCACCGAATTTCCATCAATGATGGCTGATTAGGATATTGTCACTAAGTGACATGTTGTCAGCACATCATTCTACTACGCAATATACGATATGAAGAGTAAAATAGATAAAAAACAGCAAGAGGAATGTCTTACTGCTTCTTGGATGAGTTGGTTCTTATTATTTCAAGCCACTATTTGTTCTTAAAATAAAAGATTGCCACATTTCTATTTTGTTTGTCTGAGACTCAAGTTTACACCAACAAAAGTTTTCGTTACATTTATCAAACTAAGCTCTGTAACCTAGCTATCTGCTAAGTGATTGGACGTTCCATAGATTAGTACATTTTGAAAAAATATTCAGAGGAATTATAGAGATCTATAATTTCGATAGAAAAAGTGCTGACACGTGATAGCAGGACATATTTTGGTTAATTAGAATAGAAAATAAGACACGGCTAAATGATATGACAAAGAAACAGAGTAATTTGATTAAGATAGATAGATTTTAATACACAAAAATCAGAAGATCTCGCTAAACGTCAGTGAACTCATACATCAGTTGTGCTCCTCTATTTGAGTATTACTTAGCTGATATCAGTTACTTCTTATAAATTCATCATTAAAACTACTGGCACTGTAATTCTAGGCAACCACAAATTTCGGAGAAATTCTTTTCACCATAACTTGATGAAATTCCCTCGAATAAGAGGAATTCTCCCTGACATTTTGCAAACATTCGGTAAAGTCACCATGACATGAGCTGACATTGTCATCAATGAGGCCTCGACAAATGCATTTTACATAGTTTATTTTATTTACCACATGGGTTGATAAATACACAGTTATATTCATTGTCGACCTTAATTCTACACTGAAGCCATCGGTGAAAATTAAAGGATTTGACAACCTCAGTTCCAATTCAAAGGAATTGGATATTTCCGTAAAATTTGTTTTTTGTGAATTTAGTGTTTTGTTTGATTTGAATTAGTGCGCTGCAATTTTGCCTCCACATACAACATGAGAAGTTAGAGTAAAACATTTTTCGAGAGAATTTCCTATATTCACTATTATCAACTCAGTTAAATAGCTTCAAAGTCTTAAGAGTAGATTAGTTTACTAGAGATCATGCTTCGGTATTGATACCAGATCATAAACTTTTATGACAGTTATTCTATTCATATATTCTTCTAGTGAAAACTTGAATTATTTATATGCTATTATCACAGGATGAATTTTTGTACTCAAACAGCAGACGATTGCATTTCTCGACAAAATATTGACATTTCAAATAATTGTTGAATATATTGCACTTTTATGCCTAGTTTGAGGTTTTAACGAATATTGACATGCGCCTTGTAATCTCCTTGACACAGTGAATGGCTTGGATTGTGACCGTTTGTCCACTTTTTCGAGCCCCGTTTCGTTGGAGTATGCACAACGCTTCCTTGAAAATCTTAGTCATTGTCATCACCGCCAAATGCCCCGGTGTAGGAGCAGAGAGCCTCACAAATATGGGTATATTGTCGATTTTTGATCGTATATAATTCGAAGTCGTAGTTTTCAACTACTGTCCTATGTAAAACTGAAATACAAAGTCGCCATGTAGATACATTATTTGGAAGACTATTTTGATAATTCTGATGTCGGAATGTCATTGAGATTGGTGATCGCTCAATGCTACCAAATCATTTAAAAAATCCGAAAACTCCGATTGAATGAGGTGCATCTGTGCTGGTACACATGAATCAGAGTGCGCAGTTAACACAACACTCAATGATTGCCGTTGTACATGCGCCTAACACTCCCAACTTCGAAATTCATTGAACCGGAGTATTCGAGGAATTTTTCAATGCAGAGAGATACGTGTATATCAATTAAATATTTGTGAATTTCTATCGGTAAAAGTATTATTAAGAGCATGATTTTGTAAAGCAACACTTCGTGAATTATATTGTGAATCAAAGTTTGAGGCCTATTTCATGTTTGCAGGAGGATCTACTTCCCGATAGTATTATTCCTCAGATTCTAGTTATTCTACGGGAATTTCATCCGATCAATTTTGAATATGGATATATAGATCTTATTAAATCCGAATATTTCAATGAATGTCACAAACATTTTATCCGAATATTTCAATGAAACTGTCGCAACTTTCTTTACAGCCAAAAAGGCATATCTCGTCAGTTGAACAAACTCATCTGAATAATAAAAAGTAACTTTGAATCTCTTCATTCCTTACTTAAGCAATACGTCAAAAGGGGAGCCGCGTGTCAAATGTCTTTTAAAGACACTGCATAATCTGATAAACTGCATCTAAAGAAATGAGTTCAAAAACAGGAAAAACATTAACATTAGAACATGGAAACAAACGTTAACGAACACCATGCGTCAAATTCTGCAACAAACTTGATGTTAACTTTATCAACCAACGTTCACACTCTGTTACGCCTACTCTGAACCTCCTTAGAAAGTGTTATAACTGTAGTTTACATACTCGTAACTGCTCAAGAGAATGCAACACAACATGATTATAAAGAGCTTATGAGAAAAATCATCTCACATCTTCCAGCCCCATGATTCTCAATATTGGGGTATGAAAAAATCGTTTTTACTATCATTTGTTTGTTATCTACTATAAACTAGGTATTAAGGTTTTATTTTCTGTAGCTTGAGGTCATTGTAAAAACAATGAATTCTTTTCATCAAATAAATTAGCGAGCACTTTCTAATAGGAAACGGTTGCATTCTCGTAAGTCTGAGGAGATTAGCAGCAAAGCAGAGCGCGTGTAAAACCATCGGAACTTCATCAAACATCAACAAACGCATGCTTTTACCTCTCTCGGTCGAGTTGGCACCTGATAGGCATCAGCGACTTTGCTGAGCGGGAAAACAGGGCTCTCCTGAGGAAGTGGAGATAACATGCTGATGACCAATTGTGATATCGGCGAAACAAAAAAGACCAAAAGGAAGAAAGTGCTTATGGATGGGACCAGCGGTGCGCAAGAAGTGAGGGAAATGGAATAATGGTCGGCAGTATTCCTACACGCATATGAACATAATAAAATGGTGAGGACTAGTACTGTCACAGGCGGGAAAGAAGTCTCACCAGAAGGACGATATCTATAACAGAACTGGAAGCCGCGCTAATAGAAATTCCTTGACCGGTGCATGCTAGAAGCAGTTTTGATTAATCATTTTCCGAAAATGCATCAATTTTTTAAATTGGTTTGACGAGTCACGCACATATCAAATTTCTGTGATTTCCCTACATAATAAATCATAAACAAATACATGCACTTGTACATGATGCAATATTTAAGGCATTCTTCTGTATATTTGCTCCAAAAACAGAAGCCCAGCGCTTATATTTAATGCTTTTCATAGAGCAAGATTGTCAGTCTGAGTTTGATGTCATATCAATTTTAGATGCTTATAGTAACTGCAATATGCCTCTCCCTCATTATCTTAACAGATCTAAACCGATGTCAGAAAACATCGTTCTTTGAAAATCTAATTAATCTTAACAAGACCTCATCGCTGAACAGGACATAATATCCAACCTTTTGATGTACACAGTAGATGTGCAAGAGGTAGCTCAGGTGCTCAAAATTTGGAAAATATGCATATCCACGCGAGTCACCGAAAATGGCTAGAAAATGTTTTTAATATATTGACTTGATCTGCTTGGGACGATGTCGTCTCCAGATATGTGCTTACTTGCCACATAGAAGCCCATGGAGTTTATAGGGATGGGTATTAATATGGAAAAATAAGGTAGTCCATTTACTTAACAACTCTCAAGCTAATTCTATGGTATGTTAGAATTTCTATTGAACTGCTCGCTACAAGGACATGAACATGATGTACATGCTTCCATTCGTGCCAATCAAGGCATCATCAATGTCACTTTACTGCTGGCTGAGAGATTTGAAACGAAGGACCTCAAATAATTCAGTCTGAATTCCATCTACACATTGGTTGGGTTTGCAGGGAATTCCAGAAGGATGTAATATTCACTCGCAGATTACTTCATTTAATTTAGTCCCACTAGCCCTCATCTAATCATAGGTTCGTGAAATTGCCCGGTATTTGTTAATCCTTCCTGCTAGTAAGTACCTGTATATTGTGTATGTTCCCAAAGAAGAGAGAGAGTAAGGAAATGGTTACAGTGACAATCTTCAGATTTTCAACTTTGACAAATATCTATCATTTCCTAATTTTTTGCCAAATGTCACAAGCTGGCAATTAATGCATGAAGAATTATGTAGACCGCAAGGCAGCATGCATGTTGGTGTTGCCATGAATATACCTGCTGTGTACACAGAATAGCATAGTGTAGGGACGTTGTGCAGTCTACACCAGTACTTAAACTTGATTCTTTTCAATTTACCGGATAGTAAATCATTATTCCAGTGTTCATAAATCTGTGCACCCTACCGTTTTGTGATAAGTTGCAATTATTATCATTACAATCGATTGATTGATAACATGAGATAGACCAGCTAACCGGTAACGTCAATCGAAAGTGAAAATAATATGGATTCAACATTATTGACGACACAAGAGGTTTACGCTCGAAAAGCTTCTTCACCTGTAAAATAGACATTGAAACTCAGGCAGTTCCGGCACAGAGATCTTGATAACTTCTCAGATGTGATATACAGCATTACATTTCCGTGAAGAACATAATGCTGAAATTTGAGCGAATGTCATTAACTGGAAAAATGCATGCATATTCCTACAGCCAATCTTTCTCTTTTGCAAATCATCGTCTAGGACCAAGGCGCAAGCAATACGCCATCATTAACGGTTCTTGATTCCATTTGTAGATAGTTTCATCTCTGTGCATGCTATCTCACTTTCATTCTACTTATCTAACTTTATAAGCACCATGCATGATGCTGTATTTTGTGAAAGATGCTCCACAGTTGCTGGCTTTCGTTTGCCAATTAATTGTTTGTACTGGAACTTCACATTTGATCAAACTTGTCGAAACGAAAGGTCGTGTGATGTAAACGAAGTTGTATTCGCCGAAAAATGATATCACTTTTGATTTATAATTGCTTGGTAATGGCTCGCTTGCTTGTGAGAACTTTCATTTCACACGCAGTCTTGACAAGAATGAACGAAAGGTCATCATATATCAAAAAGTTAATGGGTTGTTTCTCCACTGATTGGAACTGTTGAAAGAAATTCCCGCAACTTTCCAATACCTGGAGCTGGCGACCCTGATGTAAATGCGAAGAAGTTGAGTATTCAATCCACACAGCCAGATGGGCAGCACAAGAGAAGAAGAAGGAGGTATATGAACATCACCATGGCTCAACAATGACACTTCCGGAGATGTAACTTGCAATACATTCAATGAATGAGACATTGAGAGGAGATCTCTTTGTAACTGAATCAGATGCTTACCGTTTTGCCGGATTCGTCCAATTTGGCGTCAACCTTGGCCACGTCGTCGTCACCCTCCTGTAACACGAGGCTTTGCACTTCGTCCTCCCGGTCGACTGAAGTTGAGGACTCGAGTCTCGGCCGGAGCTTCACACCGAGTCGTTCTTCAGGAGTGAGCGGAGTGGAGGCAGTGGAAGAGGAAGGAAGAGGCGAAGTAAGGACGGAGGCGTCGAAGCCATCGCACAGCATCACCGTCATTGAGTCGGTCACCATGCGGAGAATGCGAACCGCTTCTTGATGAGTTGCTCCAAGAAGACTAGCACCATCCACCTCCAGCAGACGATGACCGGGCTTCATGCGGCCGTCACGTGCCACGGCTCCGTCGGCGGTGACGCGCGTCACGAAGATGCCCTCGTCGGTGGGATCGTGAGGATTGGCAGGCGCTCCCCCCACTCCACCCTTGATGCTCACGCCCAACTTCTCTCCAGGTCGCTTCGTCACCGTTAGTTCCTGCAAGCCCTTCGGGGGAGGATCGTGTCGGACCTACAAGACAAATTCATCAAGTGATGATGTATAAATCAAGGCGCTGGCACTCGAAGGTAAATCAATCAAACAAATTGATGGTTGAAACAGGCAAATAACTTGTACAGATGATTCACAAGAAACTCGGCATTCTTCTCTTAAAATACAGGGAGTTGGGAGTCATGGAACCAGCTGTATCGGAATTATTGAGGAGCATTTTCAATACTTAGATGCCTGATGCTTTTGTGTTCGGAGATAGGTTAAATATTTCTACACGCAAATAAATCAAGAGGAGTTGGATTACTTATTACCATTTAACGCCACTGATACTCGAAGAGATTGTTTAGCACTCACACACTACCAAAAGTGAGTCTGGGAAACGTCTAGGAACAAGTAAACGTCTAGGATCTATTACAAGTCAGGTCAGGTCAAGTAACTTCTGCTGCTTTAATCGATTATATGATTCACTTGATGCTACTTATAAAAAATAAGTAGAGCATTAGTCTAAAAATATTATTGGTAGAACATAAATGTCATTGTCAAATCCCTGTGTAAGTATAGGAAAGGATAGAAATATTAGCCACCTAGGAAAATACTCGTAGTCAACTCCTTAATGATGTATTAGTGACCAAATACAAAATTTGCAAGAAAAATTGAAAAATCGACCTACAGAAGGATTAAAGATATTACAGAAGGTACAAAGGTTATCCTTTGTTAAGTATATGTATTTGTGGACATGACGTACATTATAGAAATTTAAAAATTCAATGCATGCGATCATTTATTAAAACTATTTTTGCAATCAGTGCTTTAAAACCTTTTGCTTAAATATTGTATATATTTTACCTTGTAGGCAAATTATACAATAATTAATAAGCAAGCGTGTCACTATTCTGAATATCTCACAGACTGAGAGAGAACACCGCTCAGTTACTATTAGGAAATTGACAAAAGATCAATTTCATCTTTAACGAGTTAGCTTAAACCTATATTTTTCGCAGTTATGAAGCGCTATGTTTACTGGTCGCTGGTAAATGTCAGAGGAGGCCCTATTATTTTAATACTTATAGAAATTAACGGAGTTCGCAGTTTTTATTCAAGTTGCACAGTATTGCAATGTGCATTTATCGATTTTTGTGAATTTATCTAATGTAGCCTGTTCTATTCAGTCTATGGTAATTAAAAAGTTTGTGTAGTTATTTATCACTTGAGAGAGCAGCATATCATCAGACTATCTATCAATTGCTGCTGAGTAATGTGATGTTGCTCGAGCTATACTCTCCTGACCATTATATCATACTGCACTTAACTTTATGAGAAGCCTGTTTGCTTAAGTTGATGAGTGCAATTTTTTGTGAGTAGTGCATTGAATCAAAATAGAAAATAACGTTTGAAGCAAAAATATGTATATACCGGGTGCTTGCAAAACATCTTTCGTTTTTTAGCAAAATATAATAACAATATGCGTGGGCATTTCTACTGAAATACAAAACAAATTACGATTTCTGAACAGCTGCCAGAGTGAGTCTTTACGTGCGTGTCATAAACTAAAAATAGCAAACAAACTGTCTGATAAGCTGAAATGACAGGTCCGAATTGCGTTTTGCGAAGATAAGTTTTGAGATAGAATAATTAATCTTCTGTCTGAGGCCGATGTGATTGGCCGTCGTTAAATGTGACGGAATTTAGGGAACATTTCATTGCAACTTCAACAATGTTGGTGTGACCTAAACATAATGCTGAATGATAACGTTAAAGCAGTAAGTCATTAAGGAGATTCAATGTAATCGAAATAAGAAAGCCATGCAAACACGATGAATTTTTACACATATTCGCTAACTCGATTCGAATACTCATCGACGTTCGAGTGCTCGCAGGGCCCTAGATACAATATATGCTAGGAAATAGTCGCAAGCGTTTCGTTTGTCTGTTATCCTTTATTCGTCACACATAGCTGTCTAATAGATCGCGATGTGTACCGCAATGTTTTTAATCCATCAACTTCGTTGAGTGTCTACATATAAAATTGTCTCAGTGAGAGAAAATCCTCAGTGTTGCGCGTATCAATTATACCTTCAGCTTGGTCGACTTGAATGCAGTTGGGAGAGTCAGACTGGCGCGAATAATCGATGTTTGGCTGTTAGGATGTGTTTTCCAATTCTGTGCAAAGCAAACTGAAGCACTGACTTTCGCTCAAAGCGCATTTACGCAGTAATGAGTCAATAGGTATTCCAACTATGAGGTTAATATTTGGTGTTACATAATTAAAAGGATCCAAACTATTCATTCACGAAAGAAACATCCATATCAAAATCGACTTTCATGTCAAGCTCCCTGTTCTATTACAACATTCCAATGTACTTGCTAATTTTGAAGTGCTGAACAATGTTAGTAGCTGTTGCAAGCCCGGTTACAAAACATCAATTCAAATGACAGCGCGATGAAGTGCATGCACACTGCGATACATGTCATCATGCAACAACACAGAAATGCAACTCCGCTTCTGTGCATCAACCGGGTCTTTCATTAGCATGAAATTCTGTCCAATACGCACTCAAATGCAAATGGTGGAGCATTAGAAAATTTCGATATAATCAAAGAAATAGCTGCCGCATTTCTTCGAATAATGGCGACTTTTAAAAACTGTACATTTCGAGTCGGCCACTATTCGAGGGCGGCTACTATTAAAAAGTCCCATATTGAGAACTTGACTGATGCGATGAGATGAACATTTTGACTTGAAATTGATTTCCTTGTTCATCTGCACTGGTAAATTATGTGCGTGTATAGAACTTGATTTTAACACTCACAGTATGGATAACTAAAACGGAAATTCTACGAAGCATGGAAATAAACATGTATATCTTTCACATCCAGTGCTGTCCTTTTGCTTAAAAGAATTTTGATTTGTGGGGCCTTAATTTGGGATCAGAGATAGGACCTACATAAGTATTATATCAAAAGTCGACTGATGCTTGCTGATCTACGTAAATTACCGGTATACCTAGTTAAAATTCGAATTTGAAAATAGACACAAAATAGGCCTCATATAATTTTTAACATATGCATGTAGCTTGTATATTCGTACACTGTAATGTAGGCCTTCATGTTGTAAACGTTAGGCCTAATAATGCGGAGATAGGTCAGATGCAGGCATATTGTACATCTGTATTAAGCCTATGATATTTAGGAATTAGGTGTACATGAGTAAATGTGCGGCACTGCTTTGTTCTCGGAAACTGCACCGAATTCCTTTGTTGTCGGACGGATTTGGGTGCTGAGGTGTATGTTCTTTCTCATCCATGTGTTGAATTAATTTTTGCTGATAAGTCTACAATTATAAATGTAAGTATCTCCTAAAGCACCTGCTCATTCGTTAATTCATTCATTGGGACTACAATCAATTTATTAACTGTACCTAGCAGACGATTGGAAATAATCGACATGCAACTACATTTTCTTGTATTCTCAAGAGTGGTATTTTGAAGCGCAATAACACCAGTTTTAAGAATCACATCAGCAAGCTCACATTATCTGACGCAGTGACGCTTTTGATTGAAACTATTCAATTTCAAAATCGTCAAACCAACATATTGGTCGATGTGGAAATTAGTTACAATAGCGTGTCCAATCTATAAGTTGAATATAATTCATTTATCTACTATACAGTCACTGTGGCTTAATGAACATGTACATGTACATGAGTGAGCAGCACAGTAAAAAACGATTGTGAATTATTCAATATATTTTATCAGTTTCGAATGTGATGTAAAATTTGCACGAGAATGTGTTCATGGGTTAGTGTAATGGTTGTCTGGAATTTACCAAAAAAGTCTAAATATCGGATAAATCACACACACTGTAGTGATAAGGAATTTGAGAATGCTTTAGAACAAACGAATTGAGAGTTATATTTGATGAAGCTTAATTGGCGAAAACAACTATCCGCATGAAAGATGAAAAGCCACCATGCCATTCACACCTCTGTCAGACAAAATCCCAATCCATTCAACAATCTTTAGCGGCTGAAGAGGCTCCATAGGGCTGTTCATGGCATGGTGTGGCAGTTTTTCGACTGTCATGCGGAGGATGGTTGTCCTCGCTAATTAAATCACTGACTCTTCAAACCGACATCTGATGGCGACTGATTGAATAAGACTATCACAGTGTCAACGCTCTCGTCCAAACGTGAAGATCGGGGTTGTCCTGTCTTTCCCAAATTTCTCTACTTGCCCGTAATGGTTTTGATATGAATGACTGATGGCCATGATGATCGGTCTTAAAGAAATGATATCTATTTTTGAATCCAGCACGGCCAGTTGATATAGTGTTCCGTTTAATGGGAAAAGTGTCAACAATTCATGGAATTACAAAGTACATGTAGAACGCCAACAAGACATTATCGCATAGTAGGATCAGCAATACCTAAGAAAAAACCACAAGCATTGTTTAAATTCAGTGCGAAGAAATGTCATCGTTCATAAGCGAAGCCCTTTTTAAATGGGTGTAACACTAGCTATATTTATTTAGTCTTTAGAAACGTTCTGGTGTCAAAAATTATTTTTTTAATCATTGAGGATGATCTCGATCTGTCGCTTTTAATCACTTTGTGTATGATGGAAAAAGACAAATTCTATGCCTAGTATCGCGAGTGTAGATGGTCTCGGGAACTTGTGCAGTTATCAGCGGATGCATCCACACAACCAAATGTCTTTGAGGCTGTTGGGTAGGTCTCCCACGACCAATCAATCGCTTTTTCAGTTGGTTGTCGAGTAATAGACGAATTGCTGTTGCGAAATGAGGAAGAACTCCATTTTTGATAAATTCTGCTTTTATATACCGAAGCTGCTTCAGAGGCATGATGACATGAGTAGGCGAATGCGCTTATGAATTTATGGTGGTATCCAACAACTCACACACGACACCAATGTCTGGTAACAACACAGCCCAACACAAAATACCAGGTGACCATAATGGTCTTGTCCTCAGAAAATCATCATTGGATTATCCTTGGCATCGATGAAGCGGTTGTGTTTGTTTTGTTAACACAGCCATTTGGGTGGAAAGGTGCATTGTTCATCACTTCTGACTGAGTTACCACAATCCTGCAGAACTTAAATCATTTCCTTAGGTCATCAGGAAGCAACTCTTGAACAGATACTATATTCTATTGTTTTAAACCTTTTTCTTTAAGAATCTTGTTGACAGAGGATTTTGCTAGATCAACTTCGTGGGTCACCGTACGCTGTGATAGAAATGAGTAGTCTCCGAATGCTGCAAGAATATACTGATCTTTTCTCTGTTGATATTCTTCTGTTTTGATGATCACTGAAAGGTCGGTGTCGAGAAAACTCGCTTTCCAGTTGCGAAGGTTCGGTGAGTGAGGTCGGTGAGCTTCTCTTTCCCGATTTTTCAATAAAAATTTCTATATTCTCCTTACAACTGAATGTAATTACAAACGAAGCAATTGTTGCGATGTTGATGTTCTCAAAATCGTGCTGCTTCATCCGCTGTGTCAATAAGTTAATCAATGTGACAATATTAGACCTTCAATGAAGTCACAGCTCTGAAATTTTAAATATAGATATCCATGATTTTCATACTTCTTCCATAGGTTTGAAACACGCTTGCAACAAATAACAAGATGATGATTTATAAATATCTATGATTCTGAGATGACAAGTTGTGCAGGAAGCAGTTGAAACTGAGTGTTTTTAAAGCAATTAAATGAAGAAAAAAAAACGGCGAGAATATCGCGATCATCCTTTCCTATGTTTCTAATAACGGGCTTGACAATCTTTCTTCATTGGGTGAATCCCGTACAAAAACTGTACGGTTGTCAGATGAGAGTGCACTGCGAGATCTCTCTAACACTGCCCGTCTTTTATATTACGTTAAAATTTGGCGGCAACCCATGGTTCCTCTGCTACCTTTGGGACACCCTCTTCATCTTGGGATGACAATTTCCCTATGAACTTGAGAAATTGCATTTGAACCGTTCCTCGTCAATTTCCTCTTTACATGTAAAGGAATTCTTCTTACCTTCAATTTCAGTTGCTGAGGTTCAACCAGCGCTTGAACAGCCTCATTGTGCGTCGCTCGCCTTAAGTCTCGATCATTGACGCTCAGGATTCGATCACCGACCCTCAGGCCGGTTCTGCTCGCTGCTCCATGGGCTACTATCTTGGAGATGAAGACGCCTGGTTGATTCACACCGAATGGATGACTGGAATGGTCACTCCCTCCACACACACTAAAGCCGAGAGGACCGCGGCTCTTGATGATAGTGACAGTCTCTACGGGGAATGGATGGTTCTCAGTCTCAGTGTGGCCATTGGCAGTAGCCGGTGTAGCTACCACTCGCTCCGAAGGACCATCTCCCGCCTGTTTAGGCACCACATGCTCCCGTAATACTTCAAGGTCGACACGTTGCTCGTTACCCGTCAATAATGCCACTGCTTGGTCATGCCGGGCTTCGTTCACATCGATATTGTTGATCTGAGGAGATAAAAAACATAATATACACGACTTCACGTTGCTGTTCAAGCTTTTGTACTTTGTGTAAGGAAAAACCATGATCAGCATCGTGAAGAGACATTTGTCCATTTACTTTTCAGTTCACGGATCAAATTTGATTATTCGAGCAAATCAGCTTCAATTTTTTAACGTGAATGTTATTAAAAATGCTTTCCTTAGTTTCTAGAAATTAGTACATTGTATGAGAACGAAAAATGTTTATTTCGTCCTCGATTTTAACTTTTTCATTTTAGAAATTTTATCCACCAATTGCTGAGATCCTCGTCATTCATAGAAATTACTCTGATATTGTCCATGTCCTTCTATAAACAGACCATTGCCTCTCTCCCTCGTGTTCCACGTTTCTTGATTTCAGGCAGTTCCGAAACAATTTTTTTTACTCGAACAATATTCCAGTATGGAATTGCTTTGTATGTGTAGCCAATGCATGGATAAATTCCACAGTAGCACGCCTCACATGATTCTCCAGTTATTTCAATGATTCACTGAATTATTCAGCAATATGATGACTTACCGCCGTGTTCTCTCAATAAAGGTTCAAGAAGACTACGGTTCCTCAGTTCAGATTCACTTGGGATAACACTGTCCATAAAGGGAAGAGGGAACTCAGCAACGTTGCATTTCTGTAGTGGACCTTCTAGAACTGTGGCTTAGCTTCACTTGAACCTTATTTTCAAAAATTCATCCCGAAATCAATGGATTTAGCTGACTGAAAGATCAATGTTAAGACCTGCTTTGCAAACCACTTTTATAAAGAAAAACTTCATTTCCCCCAGCCAATGATGAAATATAATTTGAATAAAATAATGATGAATAAAATTTGATAAAGATAAGAAGACAAACTTAAATTTCGACCATCTGAAGTGGCCATCGTCAGAAATCTGTTCACTCTAATTCCTGCATTAAATTCAAATTACAAAAACATATAAACGATAGTAGGCTATATAACGCATGCGATATATCTTCAATTACAACAAGGAAATTACTTGATAAAATTTGAAGCCAATAAATTTGAATAGCTTGAAATACAGAACCACTCATTGAAAATTTTAGTTGGTGCATTTAAGCAGCACTTCGAAAACTTGAAGTCTTCAAATCTTCTTCTTAAAAATCTCATGTGATGGCCATTGACTTATATAACACTACAGATAAACAGAAACAAGACTTGCAGATGGGCGAGAATTTTCCGGCCCAGGGCTGACCAGCTCATTTCGGGTTACTTGGCCCGCTAAAATATTGCTACTACGTAACAGACATACTATATTCATATCTATTTTTTCTGAATAGGTCTATTCTGTAAATGGTGACATTCCTTTTGATTTTAGTTGCAAGCTAAGAATAGCCGCGACGTATACTTTTGGTTATGGACAACAAATCGACAAGCATAATAAACTTTGAAGTATAATCGCATCGACGAATTTCAATTTGCAAAATTAGAAATGACCCACCCACCCAATACCATCGATTACATTTTTGCATTTTTTGCACTTTCTAATACGAGAAAAAACTTATACTCTATGATTCAGGCTATGTCACAAGTGCTGTATGATATTTATTATCTATTTCACAACAGTGGCTCTTTTGATTCTCTTAGTTCAAGCAGAGCACAACTGGTTAATGAGCAAATTACTGTTCCTCACATCACAAATCATTGGTAATTATCGCTGGGAAATGAATCATTCCTCTCAATCCCGCCAGCACGATCTCTCACCTTGACTATCCGGTCGCCAACTTTGAGCATTCCACATTTATCAGCAGCGCCGCCTTCCGTGATCTTGCTGATGTAGATCGACTGAAGAGAAAAAGAAGTTGCTATTCATCATCAGCCTATCTAACAGTCTACAATGATTGTGTAGTTTCAGTGAAGCGTTATAAGACGTGCACAGCAGAGGAATCTAAGCAGTTAAAGCAACATGCCTTTCACTCCGACTCGTGTCAACACAAACTTTATTAAACAGCAGAAAATAAAACCGTCTATACCTTCTTTCGTTAATAGAAATAATGAATCCCGAAAAACAGGTAAGGACTCAGATAAACGGAACACACAAGGAAAATGCTACTTGAAGATAGAGGAGGGCTACAATTCTATCTCCAAATTGTCCACTTACTTCTAAAAACGACCATCTCTGTAAGAAATGACGAAGACAACAGTTCTAATTACTTGCTTCATTCGTCCACATACTACTTTGAAGCTGTGAAAGGAAAACTCACCTCATCATTCATATTGCGCGGCAAAGAGCCACGTCCACCTGCGATGCTGAAGCCAAGTCCATTCTCGTCGCGCTCTAGTGGGCATACGATTCGCTGAGAGGAAGAGAATATGCATCAGTAGCCATGACCTTCTCAAATTGAGCATGAAGGAGGAGATGTCAGACTCGTAAATGAATAACAATCCGTTTTGTCATTGGATGAATATTTGGAATATTGAAATCAATGCATATCTTGACATTTGTACATTTTTTGGAAATGTGGGGAAGAGTAAAGTGAGATGATGTAATTCGAGTATCATAATATTGTACAATAAAATTTCAATAACAACTGAGCCTTTTCAAAATCGATTTAAGATTCTCCAATAAAATTCAGATATCTTCTAAGATGAGATTCTATCTGAAGTTCATCAGAAATAAACATGGAAAGGGTGTAGTGAATATTTCCGGTGCAAAAGAACTTCTCAATTAGATGTGAGTTTTCAAATTCAATTGCTATTAAGCAATAACTGTAATACAACAATGCTAGGGTAGCTATGTGAAGGGAGAAACAGATGTAGAGTAGAAATTACGAAAAGATGAAATATCATGAAAACTATGAAACAGGTAGTACTTGGCTATTTTGCTACATAGTTGCATAAAAATGACCTGACAATACATGTGGACAGGGTTTAGCGACAAACGAACATGCAGTCCTACGTAAAATTGAATGAGAAACTACTTGAAATTAGTTCAGTATTGTTGATAGGTGGTTGATGTCTGTTGAAGCTACACAAGTTTCCTAGTCACACGCTAAAATTTCGGTGTACATTTCACATAGCTTTTCCCTAATCCTTTATCTCAAATACTTACTAAATTAGTTCTGAATGCTCATGCAAATCTAGTTAAGAGGTCGTTTTTGTATCTGAAGATAGTCACTAGTTGTGACTAAATTTTAATTACGTGCAATATTTTTCATACTAATACAGGAGCTACATTGTCTCACTTGAATCTTCTACAAGTCTCCAAATCGCATCACGCTATTGATACAAACTCTATCCTTCTTTAGATATACACTAAGCAAACGATGTAGGGTCATTTCTTGAGATAGAAAAGAATAAAATAATTTGCATACATTTAAAATCAGGTGTTGTTATATTAATCATATCATATATTAACTTAGTTATAGCAATAGAGAATGCTGAAGTTGGTGGTATTACGACAGGCGCAATGAAGGAGGTGCGCAGAAAAAAGAGTTATGTGATCTGTAATTCCTCACGTTCGTGGAGTATCAAAGCAGATAGGTGGCATCCTGCGTGAAGTTGGCTTTAATGCTGGAATGAGATCATATAAAGCATTCTTTGCCGAAAGAGACTAGGCCACCATCAACGCTTGTTGTTGTTTATTGCATTTCATATAGTGAATAGAAATGTAAATGGAATGGCATAGAAGAATTAGATCGGACGTTGAGTGAGAGACGAAATGAGCATGAAAGGGCAATTACAGTTCAGAGGTAGCACAGCACGCTCTAGAACAGTGGTTGTCATCCTTGCATGGTCTGTGGCCCCTTCCCAGCCATTCGACTTTCCGTGGCTCCATGTTTAATGGCTGATAGCAATTCATTTCCCATTCAACTTCTTTGTTGCTACTTTCTCCAAGTTTTTTCAACCCTCACGATTACACAAATTTACTTAACTTGTGTCGTTATAAATTAAGCACAGAGCACCGATATTCTGAACAAACTGGAATAGATCATATACGATTTTGATTTGTTTCTGGGTCCATTATTGATTTCAGCTATTGATTTGTAGCAGATAGATAGTAAAATGTAATAGTTGTACGAAATTAAAAATAGCCAACAATATGGTGAATTAAGCATAGTTAATCAAATACACAGTAAAAAACATCGTTAAAAGTTTCTTATTGCTTTTTTGCATTGATGCTCAAGCAACATCCTTATTTTGTTTACATCAGTGCCCCATCCGTTTCTCTGACGAGGACTAGCCTAACCTGGCAATTATCCATGGATGCACACTATAACTCGGCGAACAGCATGGTGACCCCCAGCCAATGGTCTCGCGGCTACCTAAGGTGGCCCCCGGT
This sequence comes from Prostheceraeus crozeri, assembly GCA_907163375.1. Taxonomy (NCBI): domain Eukaryota; kingdom Metazoa; phylum Platyhelminthes; order Polycladida; family Euryleptidae; genus Prostheceraeus; species Prostheceraeus crozeri. The sequence continues at coordinate 44,743 of CAJQUW010009284.1, forward strand.
TGAGAACCACTGCACTAGACAATCGTGTGAATCACAATGGTAACTGATAGAAAGCACATTTGGAGGAAGATAATCATTAAAGAGGCCATCTGGACAAAGAAATTCACATCCTCTAACCGCCAACACCCTTAACTCTCAGTGGAAATTAATTGGCCTTCTTGTTTTCCTGGATTTCAAAAATGTATTAAAAGCTTCTATTATTTCTATCTATGTATATGATACTACAGATCTCATTATTTTTGTGATATATCTAATTTCTAGCTTTATTTCTTAAAAGTTAATGTTTTCATTATAAGTCAGTGAGATTTCTACATTTCCACAGCATTGCTTATTGAATGGTCTGATGCTCTGTCAGTTAAGTAGTTCACGATGTTAGATGCATGACTTTTGTAATTTGTATCATTCGCTTAATGTAAGTCAGCGGTGCCGAACCGGAAGGTCTTGCACTTGATTATATATTGATCTCGTATTATTATCTAGATCAAATTGGACCTTCTCTAGTCATACCTACATCTATGGCTGGTCCATTATTCAAAGCAAAATACATGCACAAAGTCCACAACTTCTACGGTCGAATCATGTTGTCACTTAATCAGAAAAGAAAACAGCGCCTTAGTGAATCACGGAGTTCGATCTCCGAAACTACCTTTGAAATACACGTTTTAAAAACACGCATCTTTTAATGCATCACCTAAATAACAAAAATAGCTGCATGTAGTCTGTAGATTCAAAAGCTTAATGTCTCCCAAGGTAATCGTAATGTTTTGTAAATGCTCAAATCCAAATACAATGATTGACTTTCATGGAGAATATCTTCAAATCCTGGGACCACTTTGGTACACCTAGAGCAGAATTGATAACAGCAGGAGCTATCTTACCACATCCAACAACGTAGCTATGAGCCTTGAATGGTTTAGAATATAATGGTTAATTGCAAGATGGTAATCGTTAATTAACTTTTAAATTTTGATGTTAACGCAGTGACGCTCAAAGGACTACTGCTTTTGTAATTTGACAGAAAACGTTTTCTTAAAATCGGAAAATGTGGACATATATAAAATGGACAATAAATTAAAAATATTTATTAGAAATTTGATTTTTTTTCAAAAATTGAAGGCAATCAATAACTTCATACCGAAACGATGAACGGAATGTTCCATTAATGCTTATTCAATTTCAGAATTAATCAAGGAGAGATCAAATGGTAAGGTAATTGTCACACTTCTTTAACACAAAATGTGCTGCACATTTAAGGAATTTCATTGAACTTACTTTCTTCTCGATATACTGCGCTATATTTGATTCACTTAAAAAGTTTAATGTAAATAATTTTTAACCTTTTCACTACGCTACATGAAATGCTTCACACCTATTCAAAACGGGAAAGCATACTTAGCATGTTCTCCGCATGGAAAAGGTTGGCTATTTAAAGTGTCCCAGAATGTTTAGCCATATACTACTGTTATGCATCTATTAAGCAGTAAAATTGTATCATAAAGCAGCAATGTCTTAAATAGGTGTTGAAAATTGAGCAAGGCCTCTACAGCCGTTACAGATCAGATCTCACTGAAAGATAGTGAAACTTTCTTCGATTTCATAGAATGATTGGATCTCTACAGCTAAACATGAGATGGTACAAAATACATTTGGAACAAAAAAAGTAACTTATGGAAAAGCAGTGATCTTTTCTAGAAATCTGAAACATCAATCCAACCACATATGAATAGCTGAAAGAGAACATTCTTCGAACTTCCGACGTAAAATGGGACTCTGATCGAACAGACAACTGCTATAAAAAGTACATGATTTAAACTACATCTTCATTTCTGTCAACAAGATCACCAGGCTTCATTGATTTGCTGGCTACAACATACGACATACGTCATGCATATGGTTGTTGAAATAATAATATGTCATTTTTCATCAGCATGTTATCTGAAAGTCACTCTGATCCTAAATGTCAAAATGGCATAAAAATTCCAGGAACAATCACATTCTTTGATCGATACTTACCGTCATGATACCGATAACCGCACGATTAAATTTACCATTGATTTAAAAACAGGAATACTTGATACAAATCACAATAATAAATACCGACAAAATTTGATGGTACTTCAGAACAACTCGAAACATAACATGCAAAACTCAGCGTTAAGATAACTTGATATAACCGCAGAAATTATTTAATTAATGAACGAAAGTGAATTTTGTTATGTTAGACCAATGATCTCTCAATAACATTTAGACGGTTTTCATACTGCCAAGAGTACGGCCTTTCCTGCATAAACTTCGCACAACTACTGTTTAGTACAATATTGTTATATTATTCTCAACAATCAATCGTCAAGAGCACAGCGAACGCGAATGGTAGATGAAGCACTATTTCATCACGGTACGAACGAACAATTACCTACACCATCTAAGCAAGGCAGATCAGCATCGATGACTCTCAGAGGGGCAGTCAATTCGTCAACAAAAAACGTCATTAAGTCAGCTGTTACAGATAATGAATAGTTTCGACTTCAAGTAAACTGAAACGATAGGTTTTGAAGCGTTTGTCGTTAACTAGATGCCGGTACTATAATACTATCGTCTAATCAATATCTATCATGTGATCTTTACCGATTTGAAGATGTATGACCGAAATAATGAGTAACACAGCGATTATTCATTAGTGTGATCATGAACATCTTTGTAACGATATCTAAAGTTAAGTAATCATGGATTTGTTGATAACATCAAAATATAGCTACAAGGCTATCGAATAGTCTGTAGATTCATAGATAAAAACATATTTGTGATAATTTCAAATATTCAATTAACTAAGTAGAATCAGTTTCATTTCAATGGAATCCTGGTACCTAACACAGGCACCATTTGATTACTATAATTGGAAATCCGAATGATCAGGGATGTGATTGGATAGGGGCTTTACTAGAAAAACTATTGGAATTAAGAAATCGTATCAGCAGCCAACTCGGTCGGGCAACTGGAATTCCGGCAAAAAGCAGACATATTTTTTTCTATGCACTATCTCATGAGATCTGTAAGGCGAATAGATGAACAATAATTATAATATTGAATTACTTCTGAGGCGTGTCGGAAGAGTGATTATTCTTATATTTTATTTTACCTAAATTAATAATTTAATAATGCCGAACAGGCACTCTATAATCCTGCTGTACATCTAGCTACCTTGAATAAAATGTATCTGTATCGTTAAGCGTGATATGTATTCACACGGGTAGAAACACAAATGAGGACTGAAGTCATACCTCTGTTTCCATCAGCAATCCCTGCATGACGAAGGCTTATGGCACACCAAGACTGCGTGTCGAACAAGTCACCATCGAAAATCAATCAGCGGTGTCGACTACTTAACTGTGGATTTATTTACTTCATCGCACAGCGAACAATCAACGAGCAAATACACTTTCGGTTGTTAATGCTCTTTCTAATTTCATGGTTGGATAAACTGCTTCATTTAAGTAGCTACATTGTGAGCCGAAGGTCTCTCTAGGGTGACTAGACTGTATGTGAGAACCATTGGCTTGGAGATATGGTATGCAGTACTAATAAAATGCGAATACGCTGAAGATGAGAAGAAATGTGATCTTTAAAAGAAATATTTAATTTTTCATCAAATTAACAATACAAAGCAGTTATTCTACAATAAACTAACAGTTATCAATAGAGATAATCATGGGATTAATTAGGACTAGAATGTTGGACAGAATGCTAGCGAAGTGACACATCTTACTTCTGTTCCAACCATCGTTTGTTAGAGATGAAAGACACAATTTTCCTGCCTGTCTTAAGTCATTAATCATAAAAGATGGATATAAAATACTACCACAAAATAACGGATATCATATTTACAAAATCACTATCATCTTATTCAGCAATTTGATGAATACGATCATACCGACAAAGATGAAATTATACACTATTTTTAAAGAATTACAAGGATGAATCGCTTAGTGCGTGATTTTTATCATAATTGACAGAAGACGGCGAATATTATCGAGGTTGTCACTGCATATCTTCAAATTACATTAGAAAAGGAAGACAACCAAGATTGATTATATCATCAGCCGCTGTCAATTCTCACAACGTCCTTGATGACGTTATACAATTCATACAGCTTCACAGTTCTTACGGAACGAAGCTAAATTGCTTGACATTGATTCACTCATTGTGTAAAGAATATCAGTCGTGCGTCGGAAATTCGACAGTTCACAAATTCGAATGCATTGGAAAAAAGGAGCACTGAAGTCGATAGCCTCGAGTTCATTTGAGAATTTACAGACCTAGATTTGCGTAAATGAGAATTTAGCCAGGCAGAAATGCCCTTGAATTTACGGAGCATCTTTGTTGAGAAGTACATGTACAGTATGTATGATGCAACCAGATTGGATCTCTGTGCTATTATGATCTGCGGAGGACATGAAACAGCTATGACATCTCCTAGACTCGAACATCGGGACTGATCTACTCGTATAATGTTCAGATAACTCAATATGATTTTAGTGCTTTCCTCGAGAATGATGCCTCATACAGTCAAGCAAATGCTCAATATTATTACGATTTTCATAGATGTTTTTCAACCCTTTCTGTTCTTAGGATGAACGCATCGGATGTCCGACGTAAAAATTTAAATCTTCGTTTATTGTTCCTTCTTCGATAAGGTTAGAGGGATGGAAGTTGTAATGGATGCACCTTCTCCATTCTGTCTGTTCTTTCAATACTTGGTGCCCAAATGTGTTCGAAGTCGATATATTTTCCGATATCGTGCCATAATCTCTTACTCTGCCCACCTCAGATGTGCGGTACCTGCACTTAGAAGTTAAACATGCTATTCTAAAACCTCCACTCCGTCCTACGTTGCAAGCTATCAAATCAGAACAAGGAATTTTAACGCAGAAATGAGTTATGTGCAACAATCATTTCTCAGTTCATACATGTTGTTGTGTTACCATAAATGTATCTTGATTAATCACGGCCAACGGGTCACTGAATTAGGCTCTCACTAGTGGACATTTTCTTTCCTCAATTTTGTTAGGACAAGAATCTAATACATATACAGTAGTATGTAACTTCTGATGCAGACACTGCGCACCAGACCCCCTTCAGCAAGATGTTCTCGTTGATGAGAGGCCTTCAGTCCTCCTACATGAGCCGCTACAGACCCACAACAACTTCCTAAACTGCCCAAGGTCATCCAACACCTCAGAGGACTCTTCGTCGTTAACAATCCCGCCGACATGCGTGACATTTTGCAAGATCTCCCCAGTATCACCGGCACTAGAACTCTGGGTTTCCAAACATCATACTTTAAATTTAGGCAGATGTAACACTGCCTTAACGACTGGATATTGCAGAAATCTTATCTGATAAAGATCAATCAGTTTGCTTTGTCCTTGTTCTTCTGACAAAACTTTCAGATTGTGAAAATCTTGTGAAGACATGAGAAATACTCTGCTACTTTCAAACAGTGTAATTTCGATTCGATTATTTACATTCTTGTAATAAAACAGACAGAGCTGCACATTAACGGTCAATCATCAACCGGCTCTGTATCGCATATTGAATGTATCTGTTGTATCTTGTTTTAAAGTCAACTTTGAATGCATCTCTGAAGGTCATCTGTGGCAACACTAACTAGCAAATCTTGTCAATTAGCCTCAAGGAACTTCAAGGTTACTGATCATGCTTTGATGCGTACAGCACAAACGAAGCCATCACCACAATTCGTATTTCCTTACCTCTTGTTGAAGTTCCAAATTCTCATCGAATGCCTGAAAGCGGAGCATAGTAACTGCACGGTAACCAACTCATAACAGCAGCACAGCAACACTGAGATTATCATGGAACGAGTCGGTTATCGAACTCCCACAACTAAGTTAGGCAAATTAACATGATCCAACCCCACCCAACCTTCCAAGAACATTTTCAACATGCGCACATGAAATTTCCCACAATTTCTATGTAACTCCAAGGACTACAGTGAATTCTACTAAATTTCAATATGTTTTCATGCAACATGTCGATCCTAGTCGAGTTCCTTCAGATCGAACGATGACGAAAACGCGACTGTCACTGAAGGATGTACACCTTATGGCTATGATAGTATGAACGCGATGGTAGTGGAGATCCGCAGAATTAAGAGACACGAAGTCACAGAAAACGTGCTCAGTATATAAGTTACCATTCGTATGATTCCAAACAGCATTTCCGAAGCACACAAAATAAATTATTGTAAATTGCGACATCTGAAGTTGATGGCGATGGCAATAATGCATATCTCATAACTTATTGGAAGGCTCATGGTCACTTTCTCGACAACCAACAGTGATAATCGATGTCCATGAATAAACGATGGATGAAAATGGCTGCTTTCGAGAAACAAATACATTGAATTTATCGCATAACGACATATACACGAGCTCAGTGTGAGCGAAAAATGTAGATGAACGATAGCTCGTGATGATCACAATTTATCTCATGCAGAGGCAAAAACTCCTATGTATTACAGAACAGCATCGTAAAAATGCAACAAGATTCAAAAAGAACAACACTCAATCTATCCGCCACAATGTCATGTCACTTTTCAAGAGTAGAGGAAGACCAAAATAAAAAACAATTTGTTTTTAAGAGTTGAACACTTATCTATTCTATTTTAGGAAGGTACAAAAAGCTGTTGAGTGTGAGGGGAAGTCATTATGATACTGTACAGCGGAGGTTCCCAAGCTTTTTTGTAGAGGTTCGGATAAGAATATTTGATGAACACTGGTGTCTGTCTAATTTTACGTCTAATAAGCATGCAAATTGCAAGAAACAATGTAATAGGGAATATAACTAAGATAATACACCAAATCGTGCAATTTACTCTCTTTGAAGATCTCTTTAAGCATCTTTTCATTTAATATAAAATATTTTTATCTTATGCAAGCTTCAGGTGCACTTATTTATATTAACCGTTGACTCACTCCGCACTTGCGTTTGATTTCATAATATTTAATTCGATATGCATGTACACTCTCTTGTACTGATCTTTCTACCTTCTCGCTTGATTGCGATAATATTTCAAAGGTAATTTTATGCGAAAACAACTTTATTGTAGAGAAAGCTAAGAAATTACTCGTACTAAGCAATTTTGGTGCTCTATCAGGCAAAATTGAGTTACAGCTTCCAATAAGCTACCAGGAAATCATTTGTATCGTGTGTTCATCACGAGATTATTGCGCTCCGGAGTTTGCGAACCCTTGCCGTAAAGTGTACATCCACCCAGGAATGCGCTGAATGCTGAAGGCCGTGTCCGTTTTTAACTTCAAACTTCTTAACTTTGTTTTTTGGACTATTGAAATTTTGTCGATAGATCTTTTGCTATGCTTTGAAATTCATGTGAAAAAATAGTGACCTCTCTCACCGTTAGGTGGATTACGTGCATCGACTATTGATGCCTTCACTTTGAGGTCTATTGAGTAACTCCTTGAGGGTCTGTCATCAGCTTTGGGTGACAAATTGCCCCATCGATATAACGTGGCGACAAATCGGAAATAAGTTTTATCAAGTTTCTGCTGTTTTGTGAACAGGATGCTCCAACCGGCTCACAACAAATTCAAGAGACGACTACACATCTTCTTGCTGAACGGAACATGTTGAATATCAGCAAAAGGTGAATAGAAACAGTCGAAGCATGCCCTGAAATCGTGAGCGGATTGCACACTTATACGTATTCGAATCATGGACAAAATCATGACGTTCACTTCACGATAGTAAACTGTTGTCGAACAAATAAGCAATAATCATTAATGATATCTATAGTTGAAAAATCAAAATATTTACGTCTATTCGACAACATTTTGCCTTCTCGTCGCTGGTGGTCTATCGTTATCTTGTTTAGAAAACAATCGGTTTCAGGCTTCAAATTCCAAACTTCGAAGGAAGATATTTGGCCGATCTTTACATTGCATCACGTGCAGTTGACCATCTTAAGTAGCGTGAGTGAAAGTACAGCAGATTCATAGCATGTTGAGCGATAAATCTACAAAGCGGCCCATTCTTCCAGGGATACCGGAATAAATATGCATTGAAAACTCAATATAGGGTTAACTGAAATGTCTTCAACCGTGATAGAAAATCGTAGATATGAGGAGCCTTCCACGTGAACCGACAGAGAACAACATCGACGCAATGAATACTCCATACGTAGAAAATTGTATAACGAGACTGAAATATAAATTAGTAAGCCAACATCAATAAAACACAGAGAAATCCATTGAAAATGAAGGAATATTGACAGCGTGAGTGATGATGTACAGCAGGCGCATACCAAGGTTTCAAAGTGGATATTTAGCTGGATTCACATAAATCACTCGATCATTCTGCATCAATGCTAGTTGATGCCCTAGAAATACACCCAACTCTCTTATCCAGGCTTCTTGGGAGCAAGGTGTGCTCATTATTTAGGTAAATAATGTGAAAAACAGAGGCCGCGTTTGTTCACTACTTGACGAGAAATCTTATGTGGTAATTCTATTGTCGACTTATACATCTACAGTACACCTGTCAACAGATTTCCTGTGAAATAATATTCTTGTGAATAAATATATTGTGAAATAATTTGGAATTCTATGATCTTTGCAGGAAATTCTATGCTGCAAGTATCTGAAAAAAGACGGTTTGGTAATGCAATTGTACACTTACGCTCAAATTGTCATGCATACCGATACTATTGCATCACAAATTTAGAAAAATGAGTACACAATCCTGCATAGCAACACTGACTCCCAATCTCTGTGCCATTGTTCTTCATTATATCTATTTGTCCACACACGAATCAAAGAAAACATAACATACTATGTGCATGTAGCTAGCTAAAACATATTTCAAACTGTCATTTAAGCCTAATAGCTACCAACTTTATGTGTGAGAATGAGTACAAGTATGTTGACCATCAATAATGCTCATTCTTGATTATCTTGTTCATCTTTTTTAACATAGGCTTATCCAAGGATGAACAAAGACCTATCTCCTCGCTCTTGATCGACACAGTGTGATTAAAACAATCTGCCTCGGAACTATCTGGGGCTACTTGAAATTCGTGATTTTCCAGTGCCTTATGAACCAAATCTGTAATCAGTGACTTAGCTTCCGCGGTTTAAACGTAGGTCTCCAGAAGAATATACAACATAATCAAATCTTCAATTCATCTATTTAATTAAATGGATACAAAACACGTGTGGAATTCTCAATATTAAAGTGAAGTCCCTTAAAGCATTTATTATCGTCACAAAAATGCATAGATCCTTCTTCAAATCGTTTTCCTACGCAGCTAGATTGTGGATGTACTATATGTTATCAATTGCCTAATGTGGAAAGCGCGTCCTTATGGATCCTTTAGTTCGTGTTCGTGCATGACATGATAAACACATGATAATTGAAGATTCTTGCAATATTTCCTGAAGAATCAAAGAATGCAAATCAATCATGTGCTGTACAATCTATCAACTCTCAAGAAAATGAATATAATATAGCAAGTAGGTTTATATCATTATCAGTAAATTTAACGTGTATTAACACTGGTCTAAAACGTGTAGATAAGTTATCTTCTCTTTGCGTCTTATAAAACATCAAAAAGCTAAATATTTAAAGATAATGGAACTGTCGAATACTATCTATTTTTCAAGGAACCGTAATCCAACCTGCACCCAGAGAGCAAGATTTTGAGATAGTAATTGAGCTAGCCCTCCCTAGGCATGCGCCTGCCGGTATACTGAAAAGCAAGACACTTAACGGATATGGAACTTTATCACATCTTACACTTGAATATTATAGCAACTTTATTTCTTAGGTCGAACCTACATCCCTGAGAAACATTTCAATTCTTTGATGTTATCACTTCATAACACTTGTCCTCATTAAATTTACAATAGGCGAGCTTTCGGGACATTCACCCGCTTCAAGAAGGCACTAGGAAATTCTTACAACTGCTTGCACTTGCTTCAAAACGGGTGAGTGACCCGAAAGCTTGCAAATTACAAATCATAAGACAATAAGTGCCTCGAAGTAATAGCGTCAAAGAACTTTACTTTAAAATAACTTTTAACAATTTTTAGATACTCCGTTGTCCGTTTACAGTTCCGTTTAGTGAACTAGAACAGCTAATAGAAAAACAGCACACCGAAAATGATAACGAAGCAAGACAACACCTGCAGGAAACTCACAACACATTTCCAACAACAACTCGTACAACAGTAGAAAGGAAACATGATGAAGCACGCTTCAAACACCGATGTTAGTACCTTCATTCGTTGCTTCCTCTGTTCGAGAAATGAGAATGACATTCACTATCAATTTTATTATTTATTCAACAATGATATCAATATCAAGCATTAGAATTCTTTCTTTCTTTTATCTTCATTATCGTTAGTAGTTCTATCATCAACAAGCTTCATCCTATTATGCATCGCATAATCACAATCATTTATGATAGATCAATAGGGGTAGTAGCCGTTTAAACAAATGTTATCATTCCTTTAGCAGAGGATGGAAAGAAAATGAAATCAATACTAGAATAGATAATGCATTGTAAGAAAATGTAACAAGGAAAACGTCGGCCGCGTGTTTTACTTGCAAATAATTCTCTGGTCATGATTAGTAGATCACTAATTAGAAGGAAAATGAAGATAACTTACAATTCCTGCGTCAAATCTCATGGAATCCAAATAGACTATGCTCATTTAAATCAATGCTCTTGCCATTTCGCCGCAATGAATAATTATATTTAAACACACTCTAGAGCATGTTCACTAGTAGTACACATGCAGCAGAAGGTCAGTGTTGTGATTACCATGGTAAAATTAGCCGTAATGTTATGCGCTCATACTCAAAATATTTTAAATCGACAACTGAAAACAAGCCTCATCACTAAACTAATTTGATTAATTTACGCTGAATACCGTTCATCCCCGGACACAGATATAATCAAGTAGAACACCTAAGAAAAAAGCCTACCTGGAATTCCGAATGGATTTCGTGCACAAGAAACAAAGAATGTTCGGCAGAAAAACTTGATATCGCATCTCTAAAAGCTGCATCAAAGATAGCATTACATGGAATGATTTTGGAGGAAACGTTCATGAGGTGGAATCATTCTCTTTAAGGGTAAAAGTCAGGTCTAGATAATTAGCTGTATCAAAATGACAAGCCTTCGTCACTGTCCATAAGATAACCAAGGAGTCTAGAAAGTTTGGATTTACATTTTTAATCAATCAACATTTAGGCCTATAGTCCACAAAATTGCTCATGGAATAGTAGCTTTGACTACAAAGGTCATTTTTCCAAAATAAAATTTTAAGATTTAATTTGCTATAGAATAGCAACTGGCATTGTGCGACATATGTTACATATCGTTAAAAGCAGGTTAGTGATTGTTGAGTGATTGTTAGTGATCAATAGCCGGATTGACCAAAGCGGAGGTGATGTTAACAGACGAATCTATGACAAGTACCAGCACGCATTTGATACTGTCGATCTGTATCTGAACGTATCATGTAGTAAGTTACAACCCTATGCATACGATCTCATTGATATCTACAAATTTGGAAATGCCATTTCTCTTTGACAAATCTGCCCTTCCGAAGAAGACTGCCATAGATTCCCAAATTCATCAGTGACTGATATCTTCATTTCTTTGCAGAATAATAACAATCCTCGTGTTTCCATATACTAAATTGGCAACGAGAATTTAAAATACATGCACTATAAACGAATAGCATCAAAACACATTTTATTCTATGCTCCTAAATATTGATGAAATGGCGGTGCTTCTTGGAAAGGCAGGATAAGTCTTCGATGTCAAACTGGCAATAAATTGACGTTAAATACACCAATGATCCATTGCATGCAAGCATGACAGCAGCGAATGTCATGATAAAATTCGGATATCATTCAAATTACGTATCATGTAGAACACTGCAGTTCAGAGCTTGACATGATCCGTAAATAAGCTGACTTGTGAGAATTCATGGAATTAGCTATTTTGAGATACTGTTAATCCTCTACCATATTAATCTACCAGAGTGATTGTAGTACTACACTTAAGGTCCAACTAAGATCTGTAAATAGGAAAGCTTCACATGAAAGTCAATCGCAGGGCTGCCAACCCCTGTCGGCTAAAAATCGGGACGTCCCGATATAATCAGGACAGTTGGCAACCCTGCAATCGTTGTGAAACTATCTAATTCATTTATCAATAGCATCTCGGCGATCATCGGTTCGACTAACTCACCGCTGTGGCAGCCATAGCCGGTGTAATGACCTCTTCTCTCGCCACAAGCAACTCCAACCGTTGCCCAGCTGACCTCAGCGCATCGACGGCCACCTGTCAAGACCGATCAAGCGATGATGCAATTCTCCAAACACAGAGGGAAGAATCTGTCACACTTACCTGATGTTCAACGTCAATCATATTCTTGCCATTCACTTCTAGCAGCTTGTCCCCGACATGCAGTCCGGCCTGGAATGCAGGCGAACTCTCCGAGACCTTGGAGATGAAGATGCCCATGTCAGTGCCACGATATGGAACCGATCCTTGTCCGCCAGCGATGCTGATACCTAGACCAGTCTGAGGACTGCGGACAATGAGGATCTTATGCACTTCTTCTCGTGTGTCCAACGGCGTCGGCTGACTCTGAAACAGATAATCAAGAATGCGAATGAGAGAACGATCGAGGTCGGGCAACTGGGTTCTTATAAAATATTTCATCTCAGAGATTCAAATTAGAACGTCAGGAACTCCTCTTACAGAATTTTGTCCAATATAAATAAAGTTGGGAAATACGCTGTACAATGCGGGTGAAGCATTATTTTCATTATTTGGATGCGATAGATGATTGTCAAAAATGTTGCCATGTCACCCCATTCTCCCCTATTTCATTGTAATGTAACAGCGACACACATTCAATAAACAAATCATATCTTGTAACAAAATACAGTAATCAAACAACTTTCTTGCTAAAATTTAGGAGAGATTCCATGAAAATGCTTTCTGTTTTATCAAACAAATTATGTTTGCTAAGCACACATCGGTCTATTAAATGTACAAAATGCGACAGGAGAAGATGCGTCAAAACAATTATGTTCATCAGAGACACCCTGCTTAAATATATTGTTTCATGTTATACGAAACAAAACATGTTTGACAAGGAAAAAATACGTGAAATTTCATGACAAAATACATAAGGCTGCTTAACGTGATTTGACATCAATTCTTTCTTCAGAACAACACAACATCATTCATATACCGGTATTCGCTTTTGATGATTTGATCTCGCGAGCATGATCTTCTAGCTCTTCCATTTTGTCGAGTTGTGTGGCACTTTCAGACTCAATAGAATGCAAATCATTCTCACGCTGAAGTTTCCTTTTCCTTGTTTCGTTCTTGCATTCATCCTCTTTTCGTTGAAATGTGATTGAGATTTCCCGACGGCGTGATGCCGATCGAACGGAATGTATAAGCTATGGAGATATTGGAATGTTCAATCCACTTCCAGCCGACACAAAGACGTTGTGATGTGACCAATTCTTTGAGCAACAACAGACTTTTCCAACAGGTTCGCCTCTAAAACATCCCTGTTGATGCTGAAACCACTTTCTACGGCTCCTTGACCATAAAACATGAGCATCAACTAGCGCAAGATCTTCCACAAATGATGGAAATCCTTCTTTTTCATCAAAAACACAAGAAGATCATCGAAGCGATAAGAATCAACATCAAAGGCTTTGAGTTTGCTCACAACAACTTTTCATGTTATGAAATTCAAAATTTTCACTCAAATGATTCACAATGGAACAATCAATGCCATTTTCTATGGTCACAGATAGTAGAGAAGTAGCAAAAAATTCATAGGCCTGCAAGAAAGTATGCAGCAATCATTTTCCAGGAATAACAGGAGCACTTGATCTTCCAGTATTTCTAGTATTTCCATGAGCTATAGGAACCCTGAGTCAATGGGCCTGGTGACAATGCTACGCACATTCAGTGAAGGATTAAGGAATTATGTTTACCAATTTTTGAGAACTAGACAATCAATCCTGATATCTGCGTGCTAGATCAATAAAGCAAAATGTAGTATGCATTCCTCAAGCGCAAATATAAAAATCCTCATGTAGGCCTAGCCGTGGCACCATGGGTGATGTCATTTTGTTCAATAGCACCAACTTTACCTACGTCGCACTTACATCTCTGGCAAGATTAAATAAAGAATTGAATCAGATTGCGAGATAAAGAAATCTGAAACATCAATTAGAGCAAGACGAGCAAATTCACCTTTATATTTCATTGAAACAGTTTCGTTGGATTGCACCCGAAATCAGACAGCATTGAACTTAGGATTCTGTTTATCATTTTACTTTCCTACGCAATTGATGATTTCGAGACCTTTCGCTGTCAACAGCCTCTGTTTCCAAAATTTCTCTGTAAGCAGTTCAATGGACATACTTTGCATGGACAGAGAACATTGTCTTGATATAAAACTTGAAGTAACAGACAGTTCGCGAGCAAAATGCTGAGGAACATTGAAGATTTGCAAAGAATTTTATGCTTTCGTCCATGAAACATGATAATCATAACTTTATTGCATATCAAATATATTCGGACATGGTATTACATCACATTAGGAAATAAGTACACGTACGATCGAAAAGAAAGTAATGACTAAAAAAAGGACATCGTATTTGACAGATGAGCAGCCGTAACGGCTCGAACGGCCGTAACGTAAACACATCACTTTGCAGCTACTGTTCCCAAGTCGACTGGAGCAGCATACCGGCTGGATTGAACGTTGAAGATAATGTTCAAGGGATAACATATTAGACCTATTGACTTTCTCTTTCTGACTGTAAAATCAAGGGCTTCGTTCGCATTCGAAGATGTTGTCGACTGACCCATTCTAGAGCACCTATTGCATGAAAAGTAAATAAGATGAAAGTTTCTTGGAAGTCTCATTGGCTGTGTGACATTGATACTAGGCCGTTCTGCCAGGGATAGACAAAAATTGATTGCAATTCAATTGCTCTTTTCTATCAATTAATTAAAATTGATGCTTAGGAACAATCAGTTAACTGCAATTGAAATTCTGTGCAACCAATTTATAGACATCAATCAAATTTTGATTATTTCTGCTGATTTCTTAGTACGTTAACGATGACGTATATGTGCTATGTTGCTGAAAGCCAGGGAATGCAGGAGTCCTCGAAAATAGTGGACTTTTGAGTTATTGAAAGATGTCCAGATACTATAACCTTCTGTGCGAGTTTCTTTATGAATGAGTTCTGCGTGTCGGATAAGTCCTTCAGTCGATGTTAGAGGGGCATAAAAATTATCCACTAAGTATCTGAATGAAGTAGATCTCATTTTAAGATTACTCTGAACGATCACATTCACTTCCTTTTGAGCAAACAATCAGTTGTCATATAAATTTGAGTGAATCAGTTAATTGACATAAAATCGATGCAATTGATTAATTGATAATTGAAGTATTATGCTATCAATTAATTGAAATTCAATTCTGCACCAATCTGAAATGATTCTTTCGTTTTCCGTACCTGAGAGTAGGAGGCCATCGCAGCCTGCGGTCGGATGATGTCAGACACAGGTGCGGATCCAGCTTTCATCGGTAGGGGTCCTGAGCCATGCTCTTGACTCCCTGAAGACTGTAGAAGCACGCCCGCGGAACCTCCGGATGTGTTGCTTCCTCCGGACGGTGTCCTGTACTTCTCCAGGATTTTCATCACTACCTGTTCGTTCTCCGCTCCGTCTTTTATCCGCGCCCGTTTCGTGTAGTGAGGTGTGTCTCGTCGGAAGAGCTTGCCGTTGGCAGCCAGCGCCTTCTCCTCGTTGTCTTCCACATCCTCAGAGAAACCGACATGACGTGAAATGTTATCAATCTCTTCCTGTAAGTAATGAGTGACGACCATGTGTTCCCAGTGATCTGAATGTTGCAATATTTAATCCATTTATGACTATCAAAGTTCATTCGTCTCTTTTAAGTCTATATATTCGACCATGTTGCACATTTAGCAAGATTGAATTTGTAGTACTATCCTAGGTTCGGCAATTGTATAATTATGTTATTATACGAGCATTTCGAGGACCATATTTAAGTATACAAATCATATAACAAAATGAAACATGTTTGCATTCTTAAGGGATCAAACAAACCAATGTAATTCTAAATCTTTAAAAAAACATAAAACCTCATACCATCAGTTACCTTAAATTGATCGCAATCCTAATAATATCCACGAACTTAGCTATTATGATCGAAAGTTATAATGCTGACGCCTCAACTTTACACAATATCAAAGATGTTAAATTCAAATTCCTTATAGATAAGCTTGACATCAATGCGCAACGATATGCATTCGCGCAATTGTCGCCAAATTCGTGAAAGAGCACTCAATACTCGTAAGCCACTGCAAGTGCATGATCGTGACATTCAGATGCACACTGAGCATATTGAAAAAATGGGGGTGGGGATGCTATTATTAGTTATGCTATTCTTGCATAACCCATTCAGATTGTTTCATTATACTCCGATCTGAAAAAAAACAATTACATAATTGCACATCACAGAAGTGCATTTTTATTATTATGTTCTTGAAACTTAGAATTTTAAATTTAATGTGATGATACAGAATCACTATTTTCATTCTATTTGACATTATTTCATCAAGATTTAACTTATCACAGCATAGTACCGATATGAAAGTCTCTATTTGCCGATTCAGAAGAAATCACTAAAAAAGTTAGCATTTTCATTACAATATGAACTGCCGAATCCAGGTTTTTTATCACCAAAATCATAAATAAATTTTAACTGACGCATTGATTACAGTACATGCTTTTGTTGACTGAAAACAACATTTTCTTTCCGTTAACATATCAAATGCTCGATCATACTAAGTGGTCATTAACACTTCAAAACGATCAAGGCCTCTAGTTATCTTCGAAGCATGCTCATAATTACAAGGAAAACTGCTAAACACTTTTGTTGTCAAAGGAAATTAAAACATAAAAAGATCAAGACATTTTGCCATTCAATTTCTATTTTGAGTGATATATCAGACGCACACAGTCTGGATAATCGCAAACGCTAACTCAGTTGTTTCCCACACGGATCTAAATTATGTCATTGTCAATATTGAATAATAAATTCAAAAATTGAGGACAGCAACACTTCAGCAGGTACGAATATGGAAATGAATTACTGTCCACTTCGAACGTTATGTTGATGACTTGCCGTCATAGTTCAGTTCCTTGATGGCCTCCATCATGTCAGAAGTTGTCTCGTCGACCAGAAAATGCTGCATATCTAAAATACCTACAAAATCGGAAAACTTAGATCCCTCCGACTTGAAAAAGTTTAAAAAATCTGATGGGAGAGAAGCATGCTCATGAGCTGCGACCATGATCTTTGATTTTGATTTGATCTGACAACGAACTTTGTTACGGAAGACATAATGCTAGAAAGCTTCAAGATCTTTTTGCAATAATAAAACAAAATAAATAAAAGTTCACAAATTACTAAAAGAAAGTCAACAGTGGCAGATGATAATCTACAAGCACTCATGCATATGAGTTCTTAGCACATTTCTCGAAGGTAGGGAGAGATCCCATTGACGTGAAATTCGACGACAGCTTGTTCCATACTTGAGGTCAACGGGACACAAAATGCGACTTTGAAACGGATGATAGGTGGCACCTTGGTTTCATAGCATCCTGTCATGATCCTGACAGGATGCTACACCTAGCGATGCCGCTTTAGCAGAAGCAGCTCTGCTAAACGCGAGTGTCAGGCCTAAAAATCATGTCGATGACACTTTAAACAAAAAGTAACGCATGAATCTTTACGATTATTTCAGTGTTCGCGTACACCAAGACTTGATGCTCTAGCAGGGTTCCCACGCAATTTGAAAATCGATTTTTCTGGTTTTACAATTAATGCGATTTTGACAGCTGCATCCAGCACGACTATTTTTGACTCTCTATATAGTTATCAATACATAAAAGGAAGCATGATAAAACAGAATCGTTTGCAAAATATCAAGCATGCGTGTCCCATCATTCTATAATGATTGAGGTAATTCTGTTAATAATAATAATATATATAATATAATAAAAATAATTAATCTTGAAATTATAGGAGAAAATCGCTCAAGAGTCAGCATAGAAAATAAAGGAAACAATATTCTTCAGTGAAGAAGCAAACAAACAAACAGACATAATGATTCTGCACGTGTGGAATATACAGCATTATGTCGAAAGTTTATTTTTCATCAGTTGCTTTGAATGTGGAAGCAGATATATATTGGCAATTTTCAACTTAAATGGTCACGAGTATCTTCATCTCTCCAATTGTTTTCATGCTCCAAGTCGCGGTCGCCGCTTGGCACCAACCTCCAGCACGTGAAGCATGAAACTTCATTTTCTGTTTCCTCGACATGTTCCGAATTCTCCGCATTTTCCAGATTTTTCCTGTTGCGCGGGATTCCCGTACACAGAAATTAATTTATTCGACCTCGATAAATATACCGTAAAGCTTCGAGGTTGACAAGGTCGAAATTGAAACTGTGATAGGCATGACCAGTTGCCAGTCTACCTTGTACATGAAACAGTGGAAACAAAGGACAGAGCTGCCAATGATAGTAATCAATTCTGCAATGTAAATGCATCAAAATGATCGAGATATTCTACAAGTTGGTTCACCAAGAATTTATTAAAAAACTTTTTTTGAAGCAGTTTTATTATTTCTCAAACTTCATGACTCTCAAGACCACGTGAAAGCATTGTGGTCAAGACTCTCACATTATTTGGTGAGTGAACTTTCTAATTTCTCACTGAATAACTGGTATCGCTCTTCGATGAGCATTCTGATAAATGAGACGACAAACTACTCACCCCTCCGCTGCTCACACCATCCTCCATGTCCTCCATCTCCTCCTGCAACGGCTCGACAGAGACAGTCGGCTCTCTGATGGCCACCGAGACCACTGGAGGATCTTCACTCATCTTCACAGACTTCTTCACCCTCTCGGCAGGGACTGGAGGCTTAACCGCTGGAACCACCACCACAGGGGGCTTCTCCGGTTCCTCCTGCTTCTCCTCTTCGCTGCTGGAGGCCGTGGCTGTGCTCTCGGATTCCTCGCTGCTGCTTGAACTCTCTTCACTGCTTGAACTCTCACCACTGGAGCTCTCCGCGGATTCCGTCTCTTCTTTCTTACTCTGTTGAGTCGGCGGTTTGAGGATGGGGCCGGGCTGCGGTCGGATTTCCAACTGCTGTTGATTGGGAGGTGTAATTTCACTTTTACTTCGGGTTCGAATGTCCGCAGGTGCCTCCGAGGAGCGGAACGGACCAGACTGAGTATCAACAAAGTCCGGAGGCCTATGTGGACTGGCAGGAGCTGTAAGAAATGGTCATTATGAGGAGAAAGGATAAGAGGAAAAGAATTCTCACGGGAGGAGAGAAAATCGAGAATGGACCAATGACGATGTCAAGATCAAATCGAGGAACTTTGGAGGCAAATGACGACTACACCACAATTCATTCCTTCATCGCTGTAAGACAGCATTTGAAGCTTGACATAAAATTAGACTTGGATATGAAAATTTCTTTTGAATAAATAAGATAAATACTTGAATTATTCGAACATGAGTTGAATGCATCATAAACCGTTTCTGTTGTCACCGGAAAAAATTCTATTGAAGATTCAAATGTCATAATTTTTATTGTACAACATTTAAATTGGCAAACAAATTCATAACACTCCTTCGTTCTGTTCTGCCACTACTTAAACGGACTGTAAAATCCAATCCATCAACATCTTCACAGATTTCTCACACTACTGTCAAAAGAAGATGCGCAACACGATGAAAATAAATGAGTGAGTAATCGGACAATACGAGAACCGATAACAATTCTGAAACAAATACCAGTACTGCTGATTACTATATTGATAAGTTTAATTAATGAAATGCAATGCGCAATTTCATCTTTCGGCTTTCAATGTGCTCTCATGAACCAACGAAATTTAAAAGATTTCTACGTTCGAATCAACTGCTAGCTAATTAAAGTCTCGTTTTCTTTCGCAAATCAAATATTCAACATCTAATGGGGTTCATATCAGCAAAAAAATATCGGAGTAAGCATATACATGTAATAGGAAATAATTGTAGGATATATGTTGATGGTGACATAATTTTACAACACAAACCAGACGTAGTTGCCAACATCTCGCACATTCGTTCGATAAGGATTCGAGTATCATTGATGGTGATGGTTAACAGCATGCTTCAATGTATACGCTTTGTATACACTCATGTTGATTTCAAATCCAACTTTTTAGACGACTAAATTCATGCACGCATTCACACAACGCAATCTCTTCCAAGGATGTAATGCGAAGTTGCTCGAATTTCACATCTTATGGAAGTAGTAATATCAAGCGTAACAATATAACAAGATTGTGATCAATCGTATGACGAAATCAATAGAATATTAATCGATGTGGCACACTGATACTTTCAGAAGGGAAAAGTGAATATTCAATTAGTGATATGTCTCAACGACAGCTCTCGTGATGTCCAGTGAACTTTAAGACACTGTCTATTGATTAAGATGCCAATGACTTATCCGACTACACTATCCTTGCACAAACAGGAAAAGGAAATGCATGATGCAGACGCAAATATGACGTCGAGATAAGCAAAGGAGTAAATCTATCTGTTGAAAATGCGCAATTATTAAATGCCTTTCTAACTTGATTTAAATTATTTTTTAAAACCAGTTCGCCCATCGGTGCAATCAGTATTAACTTCTGAATTAAGTCATTTCAGTAGCTAAATTTTGACATTCGCACTCCAATATGTATAGTAGAAGGAATAGTGCGAAAAATTACACTTTCTATGCGAACCGGTATCTAGCGCTGATCTTCTTGACATTCAGAAGATTAGAACTATATGCATGCTATCTTAGTTAATATCCCAACATTCAAAGCTTTTAAGTCACCAACTCTTGAGGCTAAATATGTCTGTTCAGATATGTAACACACAATTTAGATGCATCGGAGCCTTTACCTGACCTATGCTCGCTTTCCGTTTTCAATCACCGTTCGCAAATAACCTTCGCTTAAACTTCAATCCAATCGGTCGGCGCCAGGGCTCGAAATAAGCACCCAAAAGTCATGCATAAGCCTTAGACAGTACAACGATAGTTAATAATATATAGAACATCCTTATTGAACAGATCAGATAGCACATACTGACCAATTGAAGCCATCGAACAATCACAGACACGAGACATTCCACAAGTCAAACATATGACATGAATCGACGATATTCATATAGCATTGAGAAGGAATGGGTCAGCGCAGTTATACAGAATCAACCGAACAACAATCACACACAGGTTGAGAGAGCACGAGATTGATCTCATTGAGATAATAAGAGCGTCGACCACAGACGATGCAAACATTTGAGAAAAAAGTCAGGCAGTAATACCTTCGTTAAGTGCGGAAAGCTGGACCTGCAGCGGTCCAGCAACTCCCTCAGCCTCGCCAACCAGCAGTGAGGAGTGGCGCGAGGATGAAGAGGCGGCTGTGAAGAAAAGGCCCCTTATAAGTCAGATATTCGTAATTATGTTGAGAAGATGGTGTGAAAATCAGAGCTTTCGACAGTTCTTTGATTTCAACACAGCCGAAATGCGTTCAAAGGTAATTACTGCTATTGAACCCAACCGTCTGCACGGAGAATTCAAGTTCATTATCATCTAGTTTTCAAAGATATCTATGTATGCTGTCTGATAACTTTCAAGTTCAATTTAAACCATCTCGAAAAAAAACGAAAAACCTGTGATTAATTGAATGCTAGATAGCTTTAATTTGAGTTATGAAAAGAAGAAAATTTGAATGTTAGTAAGACAGATATCATGACTGACAAGCTTACTTCCACTGTCTTCATTCTTGGAGATGAATGCAATTCTACGCATATTTTTAATTTTATTCTCTGCCCAAACCAAAGTGCGAAGTCGTACTATGAAGTTAGTGGCACCCTTTACATACTCGCAATTCTCATCAGGCTAGGGTTTGGCAACCGCTAGTGAGAGTGGTGGCATCTCCTGAAACGGACGGACTCGAACCATGGACTTTCTGTACCATCTTACCGATGTATGATCCTTAACCACATGAACCATCCTACCCATAGAAATAAACTGTTTATCTGAAGTTGGTTAGAATGGAAACTGACTCAAGGTAGCGGCACATCCGGGGGAACTAAGTTGGGGCATGAATGACCAATTAAAAGCTTCGATTTACACATGTGACTGATTCTAACCTAATCATACAGACGTTGGCAGCTGCATCAAGTTAAAATGCGTGCGATTTATGTGCCGTTATTGCGCATTGCATGAAGCTTAATTTCCATTCTAGAGGTTTCATTGTTGTCAATTTCTATGATCCTACCACCTACAGTCTTACATGTTGCGACAGGAATAGCCCACTAATAAGAAATTAGACTGTTTTATATATGATAGTCATCCTAATCGCTAATCTGCAAAATACTTAATGGATACCATTAATGCGTCTTTAACCAAGCTCAATTCAAACAATTTCATGACACCACAACCAGGGCTGTGGAGCCGATGCGTTATCTTATCGGCTCCGGCTCCACGACACTGATGTGAAAGGCTCCGGCTTCAAATTCAGGTTCTATCTATGCTGGTTATCCTGGATCCGTTGAACGGGTTTTTTGGATAACGGTGTGGCCTTTAGAGGCTTGCTACAATCATCAAATTAGTTTTCATTAACAAGCAACGACTTAAGTTAATAATAAAAATGATAATAGCCTAATATAATGACAAATAACATACTTGTCATATATTTTTGCATGAATTGACTATCTCTGAAAGATAAAATAAAGTTATAGACAGGATTGGTTAAATTAGATAAAGATCTCCCGCACTGGCTAAATATAAATTGGCCTAGCCTGCAACCAGTCTACTACGAGGCTACATTAAATAAGACCACATATTTGAGTGATGATGATATACCTAATTAGCCGTCACAGGGGCCGAATAGTAGTATAAGCATTTTAACAAAGCTTGAATATGAAACTGGATAGCGTATGCCTCTAAATAGCTTATAGGGCCTGCATCTACTCGAACATGGAAAGGGTATCGGCTATATAGCCAAATATACCGTATCAATAAAGATATCAATTGCTTTATTGAATATTAAAGTGTATATAGGCTAGCTTAGGTTGTTATTGTTATTTGTTATTGCCTTTATTCAATAGTCTGTTGGTCCATGAATAATATGATCAGTGGGTAGCCCACGACTCATCATCTGTAGAAATTGTAATCTAGATAGCCTCATTGCAGTGTAGGCTAGAAATGTACAATTGAAAATTATACTTAGAAAAATTAAAAACATCTAATTTAGGACAAGTTTTGTAATTCTATGCAGCATACTTAATAAGTTAAGGCCTAACTTACATTATATTAATTTCGTATTTTTCATTATGGCGTAAAGTTGCACTAAATAATTCATCAATGATTCATGTATATTATTACATTCAATTTATGTATAACACATTACCACTATTCCTCTGATGATGGTTAGGCTGATGAAACTGAACTCGGAGTATCACACAGTATGTTTTAGGGTGCTATGCATAATAAAAATTTGACTGCGAGCACCGAGCAGAAATCCCATCTACTTTGCTAGCTTTCGAATGCGCGTGCGGTTTAATGTCACAGACAATAGAAAAGGGAGGTTAAAAGGCGCCTTTATTGAGAGCGTCTCAG
This sequence comes from Prostheceraeus crozeri, assembly GCA_907163375.1. Taxonomy (NCBI): domain Eukaryota; kingdom Metazoa; phylum Platyhelminthes; order Polycladida; family Euryleptidae; genus Prostheceraeus; species Prostheceraeus crozeri. The sequence continues at coordinate 68,613 of CAJQUW010009284.1, forward strand.
TCTTTTTTTATTGTTTACATATAAGTCAGCATGATATCAGCATAAAGTGTTGACAGACGGAAAAAATAATAATGATAATTCTTGAAATCCACAGGTCTATGACATTTGGGGAAATATTATTACACGATACGGCTCTTGTGCAGTCCTCCCCCCACCCATTTTTTCTCTGGTCAAAAGATGCAACACCATTGGATGTCCGTTTCATCATCACCGGTTTGAGTGAAGCATTCCGTGCTGTTGTAAAAATCTACGTAGGTAATTGCGATGTCATGGTCGCAAACTTCGTCAGCAAGTCAACATTGTAATTTGCCTTCGGGTTTTTCGCATTGAAATATACCCTTTGAATTTTGAAGTCAAAGGAAATTCATTGTGAATGAGATACCTTTAAAATAATTAGGGCGCTACTAGAAGTGGCTGGGTCGCTTATTGCTATAGCCATGTGAGGACTTGTAGTCAGGTCATTCGTGTGAGTGTGAAGAGTTATCCCTCCAATCAAAATTGATCAAATTGAATAATCGATTGTTTTGAAAAATGTAGGTGGGGGGACTGCACAAGAGCCTACAATACAATCTAAGGAAATTGGCATTGTCACAGATGCCAGTAGCTTCTGCCAGTAGCCATACCGATAGATGATAGCCTACATAGTAACCGTATTAGATTTAAGACATTGCGCAAGAAATGCAGCTATATTATCTTTGCTGACTGAACTGGAAATGTGTACATAAATGACTGGCGACTTGTCTCTAGGAATCTACAATCATCTAGTTAGCATGCATATAACAAGTCTTCAAATTAATGGATTTTGGAGAATACGTTGTCAATATGGAAATTAGTCTTACGAAGCATATGCAATAAAAAAATATTACACATGTGTGTAAATATATAATAAATATAATACAAAAGAAGGCGGCAACTGCAAAGAAAGATATCGTGGAGGACAGATCATTGCTATACTTAAAAGACATATCTTTAGATTTCAAATGATTTAATTTTTTTATGATGCCAATTAATAACTTTCAAAATTCTAGATTTATATCAAAGCTCAAACTATCGGAGCCGGAGCCGGAGCCGGAGCCTTTGTGATAAATCGGCTCCGGCTCCGACCAAAACCATCGGCTCCTTAAGGCTCCGGCTCGGCTCCGGCTCCACAGCCCTGACCACAACACTTTGTAAAATATAGACATGTTGGTGCTTAACATTCCCGTTGGCCTCAAGAATTACATTGGATACATAAATGTAAACTCCTAGACGATGCTATTTCTATATGTCTAAAAAGTCAGTCACAGAGACTTGAGTTCCAGATTATTGACTAACTGAACTGACTGAAGGAGTAGACAAATAATTACAAAGTTTCAGTGTGAACAGAATGAAGTGCGCTGTGATCGATTAGTTATCGGACGGGTCATACAAAGACAACACGGAAGTTATGTTTTAAGATTAAAATAATTGTTTGTAGATATGGCCTCATTACACATTTTCATTACGTGTCAACAGTTTCGAAGATATCAATTAGATTGACAGCACTGTCAGATGTCGATTGCATTAATATCTATAGAATTCCAGTATACAACATCACTAAATACTGGCACTTAGCTACACGCGGATTGAACTTTGCATGCATTACATCTATTTATGAACTTAAATAAAATGTCCTCAACCATCAATTGAGATGAAGAGAAAACGACAATGTTATTTCGAGCCGGAGGTATCGTTTAGTTGTGAAACATACTTGACATTTCAAAATTGAGTGAGTGAACATTGAAGGATCAATATTTTATCATCCAGACTCGTTTCATTCAGCCCAAATTCAAGATATGGAATTATGCAATCCAAATCATATCCTAACGATAAGAATTACAAGCGTTGTTGAGATTTTCATTAAACTGTGCATTTTTACTTTTGAGTAATGTGACAATCGAATTCCTTCATTAATTTCGACAAATATTTAATGCAGTCAGCGACTGCAAGCTTCCCTAAATTACGTACCTAGCTTTCAATCGTCGCCAATCTCAAACACCACTCGTAGCATTGTCCCCGACTAAACAGCAAACATTCTCGGAGTTCAGAAGCAGTACCCTAAAGATAGATATCTTTCCTTCCCTCTTCACGTTAAGCTTAGAGAATAATCACTGTTATGGTGGAACAGAAGGACACCGCTTCCAATACATTCGGGAACTTCAAACGGCGAACGGGAAGCGCCGAATGTTAAACAGAATGTTGGAGAGTTGTTCTCAATGCACTAAAACATTCCAATAACCGATACAGGTCAACACAAAAGAAGAATTGGTCTGTCAAGGAAGAAATAGCGATAGACTTTCGAAGGGCATTATCAAATTCTCATCGATCTAAACTTAACCGAGTCAAAACTGAATGACTAGTTTTTCAAACTCCAACTCACATACGGTGGTGTACCTACCAAATGTTCACAATATTCCTCGAAGAGGTCGAGAGAGGACAACAGATAACAATGATGATTAGTAGCTACTATAATGATTATTGATCAATCATGTCAGTGATTTTGAGAAAATTATCTCATTTATTTTGTTAAAGATTTATCTTTTGACATAGAAGATACTGTGCTCTAGTTGCAAAACATTCATATACATTGTTCATCAGCTTGTCAAGGGCAATCTCTTCCTCGCTCAGGCGTTTCAGGAATCGGTCCCAAATTGACATGTGTAAATTCCATGCTTTTCAGGCAAATGGACCCTGGACCGTTGGAATGTACCATATACAATGCAGATTTCCAGATTTACCTGCCAATGTCATGGAAATCGAATATTCGAAAACATTCTCTTTCCGCGATTTCATGATTTTGAACAAGCACCTGAAACAGCCTCAAAACACCTGAATAGGAAAAATCTACCGATATCTTCGAAAATGATAACTAACTTTTCATACTGGTGACCGGAAATTGCGTCAAATGTCGCTTATAGAAAAAAAAACAGCTATTGAAGAAAGAATACCAGTTTAATCATTTTAATTAATGAACATTCAGAATTTCTTTCAAGAATTTTATCCTGCAACTCAGAATTTTCTAATTTCCTTGAGTTTTCCAGGTCGCTGTACACCCTGCTAACGCCCCTGTCTACTAAGATAGCCAAGATAGATAACAATTCGAACTCAATAGTATTTTCATCGTCCTCTTCATATGTACTTTGAAATGAAACCAAATTTAAATTCTTCTATTTGCAGATGCATGCGTTTCATTTACGAGTGGTCATACCGTTTATCAGACATGATTAATGAGTTGTAAGCCTTAAACATGCTTGCGCCACGTCCGCAATGACCACTGTCTACGCTGCAGGAGTCATATTCACTCCCTCCATAAATTATATGCAATTATCGAAAGCCAAACAGTGTTAAGGCTACAATTCACGCTACAGAAAAACAGGGTTAAGAAAGCAGTCACGCTGAGACCAAAGTTCAATATTGTTGTAAAAGGTTACAAATTCACGACCTTCCATTGATGCAGAATTTTTGAAGGACATGATAGACAACATTAAAAAATGCATATCTTTTCCCGTTTTTGTTACCAACGCAATATATCAAGTCATCGCGATTGAAATTCGGATTATCTTTTTATATTTTGAAAATAGATGGATTTGGACTCAAATTACCACATGAGTAAATGAATGAATTACCGCTGATTGAAAGTGCAGGTCTCATACCTCCTATGATAATTGAAATGGTCATCCAGAAAAATAGACATGTGAAATACGGTAAGTGAAGTGAAAGCAAATCGCTAACTGATAAAATGAAGTAAGTTGATAGTCCAAAGAGGGCGAGATTTCACTAATTGCGAATCAAAATCTCAACCATCTGATATCTTTGGAATTGTCGGTCATCAAAATGTGCATGACGAGACTACTGAATTTTTCTTTAGCTTGTATGTAGCAGGGCGTCGAACTCGGTCCAAAAACTCGACCGAGTCCACAATCCTGGTAATGAGCTGGTCACGCTTCCGTGATATTGTTATTATTTGTTATTTTATTACATCCATAAGATTAATCGGTGTGATAAGATTAATCGGTGTGAAGGTAGCCGATTGTTTCTTTGAAATTCCTCTGAACTCGACATTTTTATTTCCTGAAAGCACCCATCTAGTTGAAGGAAACTTAATGATAAAAAATAATAACACCAAATAAAAAGTAAATCAGGTCCTGAATGTGCCATGCAACATGCATTATGATGCTAGTCCTACTTTGGGTTGAATAATTTTGAATTTTTGTCACATACTTTAGTAAATTCTAGAAGGTTACTTAAAACATCACTCACAAAAGAATATTGGTGACAGAAATACTTAGCAAGAACTTTTCTTTAATATGATTACGTATCCATTACATTCCAACCAAAATCGCATCGATGATCAGCACCATTAAAATAATAGACACAAGAATCTATCCATTTTCTAGCCAATGATGGCATGAAGGGACAGAGCCCACCCCTGACATTATGTCGAAGGGTATGAAGTGACTCATAATTACTTGCTATAGGACGCCACTTTGGTAAATGACAATTTCTTCCGTTATTTGCGAAAAATAATATATAGGCCGATATTCTGCGCTGGGATTCGAACCCAGGTGCCCTAGTTTACTAGTGAGAACTCCGTCACAAGGCCGCAATAGCAGCTATTCAGCTATAAGGCAAATGTTTATATGTCTTCAGCCAACCAGAGACGAGATCTTGACACGACCAAGGACCACCAAGAATTTGAAAAGCATGAAAAGTTGAGATCAGCGTTTCTTCCAGAGTAGAAACCAAGCCCTGGCTTGGATTTTTTGGAAACACAACCGGTCGCAATCGAGTAAAATTTGTACGAAGCGAACGCAAAAGTCATTAGACATTGGTAACTAGGCTATTAGCTTCCTTGACACACGCAAAATCTTCTCCCTAAACATTCTCTTAATGGATTTAAAGACGAGTGAGTTCTGTACAAAACGATTTAGTCATGACAAAATATTTCTGCGAGATATGACGGAATTTTCAAAGCATTTTGTGGCGGGATAAGTTATTGATAGCGTGGGCATTTCCTTTGCGGGCGCGAGTTACACGGTTTGAGAAGCATATAAGCGCTTGCAGATTGCGATTCATGAATTCGTTGCATCTACGAATATGAAACCATACGTGTACACTAGCTATATGCTACAGTATATGCATCTAAAGCTGCATTTAATTGGTGGCTATATACACTAGCTTATGAGTACTTATATGGCTTTATTCTGAACATTTTGAGTGAATTTTGATGATGCAAAATGTGATAATTGATTGTTAAATCATAATTTGCGAAAATATTCAAATGGATACTAATTTTAAAGAAGACGGGCATGGGGCCGAAAAATTAAATCTGCAAATGGACCAAAACATCTGGGCCTTGGCTAACAGGACCAGACCGAAAACTCTGGGCCGGTTCCCATTCTGAGAGTTAAGTCTATCTAAAAATTTGAAATCTTGGCTTTCCATCAGTCACCAAATTTGAATGAAAATTTACCAAAATCAAAAGTCTACTAATCGGCAAATGTATCGACCGATTAATTGGTACACCCCTAATGTCAAAATATTGCTTAATGATCATATATACAGGTAGGGCCACTGGGAAGGTAACAAAGTTCGTTTTTCAGTATAGAAAATTATACAAGATCTTCAAGTTCGGTAGAGTTGCAGATTTCACAATGTCAAGGGGCAGAGAATTCCAGTTTGAATCGTCAATGACACACTGGGAAAAATAAAATATTAACGGGATAGAACCCTTAAAGGGCCTTCGTAGGTCCTGAAGTCATGGACGTGAGTTCTTGAAGTCACACGGCTGAAATCTTTGCTGGATCACAAGGGGTAAGGGAATGAAAAATTCTGAACAAGGCTATTAAGTCGAAAGCATAGCGGTGAATTTGGAGAGTTGGAATACACAGGATTCGAAGGCGGTCTTCGTAGTAACCTTTTAGCACGCGAAATTTCGATTCATATCATTACAGATCTTAGACAAAGAACATTAGAAACAACAAATAATTTCTTTGGATGATTCGGCCTTCGTACATAATAAAGAATAAAGATTAGGCATAATACAGAGTATTTACAATATTGTAGGAATGAACTCAATTAAAAGAAACTGAATGCAGAATTTGATAAATAGCTAAATTGACCTGCTTCGGTAAATGCATTGCATTTAGACTGATGTTAAGAAGATCTTCCGAAAATTCTTGTTGCCTGCATTACCTGGTAAAACTGTATGCCGAAACCAAAGTCTGTTAGATAGTCTAGGAATCTCGGGAACTTCTCACGACAAGAAGCAAACACAAGTTCATCATAGATTTTTTGAAACCTCAGAATGCAAGCTCTCGAATGATTCATAACGAGTGAATCGATTGAATTTCGACACAATTTGGGTGGTTTGCTTTTAAGATAAACTGTACTAAACGATATCAAGTATCTTGCAAAAAAAAAACAATGTCAAAATAAATTATTACGAACTCGAGTGGATTTTCCTACGCAGGAAATTGGAACTGTTCTTCGAAAAATCGAATGCACCGTCGCGATCACCGTCACCTTCCGGTTCGTCGGCTCAGGCGTCTAGCGAGTCTGACAAGAGACAGTTTAAACTACCCAAGATTGAACTTCGTAAGTTCAATGACGATCTTCGAACATGGATCGGATGGTGGGGACAATTCAAGAAGATTCACGACGACGAGACTCTGCACGATAGTGATAAATTTCAATATCTCATCCAAGCAACGGCCTACGGCTCAACGGCACGTGGGATTATCGAGAATTTCCCACCGTCTGCGGACAACTACGGCAAAGCTGTGGAAGCACTTCGGAGTCACTTTGGAGATGAGGACATCCTTGTTGAACTTTATGTACGTGAGTTGCTACAACTAGGATTCCTAAGTTCTCAGCAGAAACTTCCTTTGACTGAATTGTACAGTAAGATAGATTCTCATTTGAAGTCTTTAGAGTCTATGAATGTTACTGTTGATGCGTTTAGCCGTTTTTTGTATCCTATTGTCATTTCATGTTTGAATGAGGATATTTTAAGGACATGGCAGAGGACTCCTAAGTTTAGCTCAAGTGGAGATAGTTCAGACAGATTAGCGGGCTTGATGGAGTTCTTAAGAATTGAGGTCAAGAATGACATACATGTTTCTATGGCTAAGGAGGGTTTCCTCAGGATTGAGGATAAAGCCAGCAGGAATAATTCAGGTAGAGGGATGCACAGGAAGCAGGATCGTAGTTCTGGTGGTTTACATACTGCAGCGGGACTTTTGTGCACGCGTAGTAATTGCATTTTCTGTGATAAGAATAATCATTATAGCAACGAATGTCGAAAAGCATTGAGCCTTGAGATGAAAAGGAAATTGGTTAATGAGAAAAAGGCTTGCTTTGCGTGCCTGAAGACAGGTCACAGAATTCAAAACTGTCGCGTAAATGTGAGGTGTTTGTCCTGTAACAGAAGGCATCAGACAATCATGTGTCCCGATTTACCGTGTCATAAGTCAAATTCGCAGTCCGTCGATCCACATGATGAAGTGACCGAGTCAGCAGCTAACTACAGTAATGCAACAGGAAATGTGCTATTGAAAACATTACATGTCAGAGCTGTGGGACCACAAGGGAGTCGCATTGTGCGATTGATTTTCGATGATGGCAATCAGCGCAGTTATGTTAAAACAGCGACCGCAACACATTTGCATAGTCCTGTTCTTGGTCATGAAATTTTGAGAAAATCACTGTTTGTAGGATCGATGAGTGATTGCAAGCGGCATGCAATTCACCGGGTTGTTTTAGAGGGTATACAGAATCAGAACCGTAGAGAAATAAAATTGCTGAATGAGGACCTCATCTGTGGTAAAGTTGATGGAGTCCCTAATGGACCTTGGATTCGGGAACTCGAAAAGAAAGGAATTTCACTGACGTCAGGTCGCAATGATGCAGATATTGAGGTATTGATAGGCAGCGATTACTGGGGAGTAGTAAGCAAAACTCCACTTCTGGACCGCGCAAGATGGCGGCCATCGCTGCGTCCCCCCCCCCTCTGGCACGGCAGAGTGTCGTGGTCGGCCGCCGTGGTGCTTCGTGTCTGAGTCCCCCCCCCTCTGGAACGATAGAGGTTGTGGTCTGTCGTGGTGTGCCGGCCAGGTGGGTCCACGTTCACAACATGTTCGCTGACGTCCCCCCCCCCTCTGCAACAACAGAGTGTGAGACTCGGGTGAGTTGGTCCGACCGCCTGGTTGACGTGGGCGACCGTCTAGGTTGACGTGGGCGACCGCCAGGATTAGTCTTGAGGCTATAGTGTGTGATGTTTTTGGTGCAATCTGCTGAATGTTGGGTTGTAAAATGGGTTGTTTCGAGTGGAAGGAGTGGTCGGATGAGAAAACGGAGGTCAGATTCGGATTCAGCGTGAAATTCTGCATCGGTAGGGTGAGTTTCAAGGCAATCGGTGAGAAAAAATTTTCAACATTTTTCGAAAAACGACAGAGTTAGAGTTTGGGACGTTTTGGTGTGTAGCGCCCAAACGAAGCATCGGATGAGAAAACGGAGGCCAGATTCGGAATCTACGTGAAATTTTGGGTTAGGAAGGATGTTTCCAGCGAAATCGGAGAGAAAAAATTTTCGGCTGACGTCCCCCCCCCCTGGACGGCTTGCTTCCAGTGGACGGATTTTGTCGTGCGATAGCTCGTTTGAAAGCTAAGAGTGAGACAAATTCAGTGAAAGAATCGGCTTGTTCCTATCTGTCTTCGTTCAAAAGTTAGAGCGGTTACAAGATTTTAGGTCGGAGCTCGCTCACCTGAAAAATCCTAAGTGTCAGAGTGACTTTGTATGGGTAAAATTTTGAAAATTTTCCAAAGTGTGGAATTTCGACCTGGGACCGTCACCAAAACATTTTTCATCAAATTTCACTGACCCCCCCCCCCCCCGACAACAATCTTCTAACTTTGGTTCTAGTGGACGGATTTTGTCTTACAGCTACTCGTTTGAAAGAGGAGAAAAAACTGCTCGACAACATTTTTTGTTGCGAGTCAATCGGACCAGCCGTTCACAAGTTAGAGCGGTTACAAGATTTTAGGTCGGAGCTCGCTCACCTGAAAATCCTAAGTGTCAGAGTGACTTTGTATGGGTAAAATTTTGAAAATTTTCCAAAGTGTGGAATTTCGACCTGGGACCGTCACCAAAACATTTTTCATCAAATTTCACTGACCCCCCCCCCCCGACAACAATCTTCTAACTTTGGTTCTAGTGGACGGATTTTGTCTTACAGCTACTCGTTTGAAAGAGGAGAAAAAACTGCTCGACAACATTTTTTGTTGCGAGTCAATCGGACCAGCCGTTCACAAGTTAGAGCGGTTACAAGATTTTAGGTCGGAGCTCGCTCACCTGAAAAAATCCTAAGTGTCAGAGTGACTTTGTATGGGTAAAATTTTGAAAATTTTCCAAAGTGTGGAATTTCGACCTGGGACCGTCACCAAAACATTTTTCATCAAATTTCACTGACCCCCCCCCCGAAAGCAATCTTCTAACTTTGGTTCTAGTGGACGGATTTTGTCTTACAGCTACTCGTTTGAAAGAGGAGAAAAAACTGCTCGACAACATTTTTTGTTGCGAGTCAATCGGACCAGCCGTTCACAAGTTAGAGCGGTTACAAGATTTTAGGTCGGAGCTCGCTCACCTGAAAAATCCTAAGTGTCAGAGTGACTTTGTATGGGTAAAATTTTGAAAATTTTCCAAAGTGTGGAATTTCGACCTGGGACCGTCACCAAAACATTTTTCATCAAATTTCACTGACCTCCCCCCCCCTGGACAGCTAGCTTCTATCTTGGCTTCTAGTGGACGGATTTTCTCGTGCAATAGCTCGTTTGAAAGCTAAGAGTGAGACAAATTCAGTGAAAGAATCGGCTTGTTCCTATCTGTCTTCGTTCAAAAGTTAGAGCGGTTACAAGATTTTAGGTCGGAGCTCGCTCACCTGAAAAAATCCTAAGTGTCAGAGTGACTTTGTATGGGTAAAATTTTGAAAATTTTCCAAAGTGTGGAATTTCGACCTGGGACCGTCACCAAAACATTTTTCATCAAATTTCTCTGAACGAGGGGGGGGGAGGTCAGTGAAATTTGATGAAAAATGTTTTGGTTAAGGTCCCAGGTTGAAATTCGGAAGTTTTAAATTTTTCAAAATTTTCACCACACTGGAGCTCTCACACTTAGGAATTTTTTCACTTGTGGCATGTTACATGGACATGTGCTGGCGGACCAACTTCCCGTGGTCATATGAGAATGGTTCAGGTGTCATATTGTAAAGAATGATGAGACAAATCGTTTGCAACAAACCGCATGTCGCTACGATGAATACTTTCGGAGATAGAGCCATTTTAAGTTTTCTTCCGAGCATATATAAACCCCCGACAACGTAAGTCTGATCACTTCATCGAAAGACGAGGTAAGCGACGGTCGTCGCTCTGAGCTCCCGATATCGGGTGCAAAGGACTCTATCTTTTGAAGTAGGCAAGCTATCTTGCTACTTCAAAGTTTGTATGATAGAGTTTGATAGTGTCTTTACTACTGATAAAATTTTTTAAAAGTAGTATGAGTAGTAAAATGCGGAATTTTTTAAAAATTCTTAATTTTCAGTTTTTTCAAAGTTTTAACATATAGACTAAGGTTTTCAAGTATCCTGAGTTCAAATCTGCTATCAGATTTGAAATTTAACTAAGTCTAAGGCAGCTTTGAGGGGTTAGATCCCAGCTACTGATCACTACCTTTGACTCGGCGTTCCTGTTACCACTTCGGGGCAGTGACAATGATGTCTTCAGCTGTAAAGAGCGGGTATCGGGGAAGATCTCTCACTTCCCTAGTGATCAGTACAAGGCCTTCGGGCTGTCGACGGGATCGAGTGCCACTCACTACACTCACATCTATCATTCCTCACTAAGTGTTGATATTATGTTGAATGTTGACTAAGTTGAATGTTGAATGATGATATTATGTTCTAGGCTGTATACTACATTCAAATCTGCTATCAGAAATTTAACTAAGGCAGCTTTGAGGGGTTAGATCCCAGCTACTGATCACTACCTTTGACTCGGCGTTCCTGTTACCACTTCGGGGCAGTGACAATGATGTCTTTAGCTGTAAAGAGCGGGTATCGGGGAAGATCTCTCACTTCCCTAGTGATCGGTACAAGGCCTTCGGGCTGTCGACGGGATCGAGTGCCACTCACTACACTCACATCTATCATTCCTGACTAAGTGTAATGCTTTAGGAATATGACTGTACTACATGATTCAAAACTTATACTAATTTCATTATCTTACAGTTAACGAGAAATCTGAGTACTGACAGCAAAAATGGTGAACAACGATAGAAATAAGAAATTTCATATTAAAATGTGCGTATGCGGTAGAATCAACCGCCGAGACGGTCTCAGGGACCACATAAGGAAGGCAGGGGCCGACCACATGGTTATCCTGAATAGGGTTGCCTGTGTGAAGTGCAGGGTGCTGTTGGTTGTTGGGCAGGAGGCCGAGTTTTATCGGAGGCATGGTGAGTGTACAGGAGGGTTGGTGACCGATTTGAGATTTGTGGAGTTGATGAATGCTGAGAAGGAGCGAATGTTGGAGAAAGAGGCCAAGAATGTTGTTGAGAATGCTAGTGGGAATGTTGTTGAGAATGCTAGTGGGAATGCTGTGGAGAATGCTAGTGGGAATGCTGTGGAGAATGAGGTAGAGAATGCTGTGGCCGGTTTGAAGGCTGACAAGTGGCGGAAGAGAGTGTTTGAGAGTGATGATGAGGATGATGTGGATTTGGATAGGGAGCGAGTGAGGAAGTGTGTGAGGAAGTTGAGCTCTTCGTCATCGGAGGTATCCAATATTGTTATTAGCGACCCCCCGAAGAGCTCATCTTCCCCAATAGTGAAGGGTGGTGGGGTACGGAAGCAGTCGGCGCGGTGGGATGAGGACATGGAAAAGAAGCATGTGTCGCAGCAAGCGGCACATGCTTTGTTGGTAGATCGCTACGAAAGTTTGAGGAAGGTGAATGAGAGAACGTTGAGTGAGTTGAGTGAGCTGAAAATGAAGGAGGTGAAATGTAAGGAGGTGGCAGATGAGAATATCCGTATGAGGCGTGTTGTGAAAGAGTTGAAGGAGAATGTGCGAGTGTTGGAAGACAAGAATGATGAGTGTGAGAAGAGGGCGAGTGCTGCGGAGAGGAGAATGGGAGAGGCAGAAGCGAAGTTTGAGGAGATGATGAAGGAGATGAGTGTGTTGAGAGCGAGGAATGTTGAGTTGGAGAGGACTGTGGCTCGGCGGGGTGATGAGAGGCAGGCGTGTGAGAAGTTGGAGCGCATGAGGGATGAGTGGGAACGTGTGAATGAGGATCGTTTGTTTGAGTTCCACATCCCTATTCGGGATAACCATCTGGCCGGCGAAGTCCTCGTCAATAAAAGCCTGGACGAAAGCATTGTATGCTATCATGGACATCCGAGCAAGAAATGCCTCCACGCTACACTAAGAATGCGCGGGCATCTCCACAAATTTTCAATCAGGAAGCCCGCGAGACTGCCTAAGGATGACTAACTTGGTAAGTGAAAAAGTAAATAAGATAGTATATCCTATTCTAATACATATCATTTTCATTGCAGATCTTTGCCTGCCTTCACCACCCCATCAATTTACTCCCGAGAACGAACCATCGGCTCTCTTAAGGGCCACCTAGGGGCAAGACATGATAGAACCTCCACGCGGTTTGCCCTGGGCAGTCTTCGGACTGGCGAATACTATCATTAAGTTGAATCTGCTATCAGTCAACTTGAACGTTGCGTCGCGTTAGAGGGGTATATAAACCACTGCCTCTCATTTCATTTCATTTCAATCATGCAGACGCCGAACAGTCAAGTCAGCTCTCCTCGCGGACCGCAGTTAAGGCCGCGAAATTTATTTGAGGAGTTTGTCAGGCTAGAGGAGCAAGACAGAGTCCACAACAATCTTGCTCGGATTGGCAATCCGATGACAGCAACTGCTGTCAATCCAACGGAATGGCGCTACATTCCACTCTATACTCACATGCCAGTTAGTGTGGAAGTCGACAGTGCTACCAAAGAGAGAGTCTTTGACTCTCTCAGCAGAATTGGTAGGCTGTAGGATGACGACTCCCGAGAACGAACCATCGGCTCTCTTAAGGGCCACCATGGGGCAAGACATGATAGAACCTCCTCGCGGTTTGCCCTGGGCAGTCTTCGGACTGGCGAATACTATCATTAAGTTGAATCTGCTATCAGTCAACTTGAACATTATGCAGTCGATTGCTATCCCTGAAGCATTCTGATTCGCTGTTGAGCAATTCATTGTTGAAAACCCTATATAAGCCAGAAGATTGTAGCGCTTCTCATTCAATTTGAAGTCACGATGGAAGCGACATCTGCCGACAATATTCCCGTCTTCACTGATGAAGACAACGGCATTCCCGAGTTCGTCATCCTCGACGAGTGGGATGAGGATGAGAAGAAGGGGAAGATCAAGAGGATCATTTGGACGGATGAGGTGTGGACTCCGAATACCACTCGCATCCGAAAGGTGCCAGATGCACCACCACGGCTTAGGCGGTATAGGGTATACGACAACCTAAGCGTCATACCCATTGACTATTCCAGTCAATAGTCAAATTCACGTCCCCGAGAACGAACCATCGGCTCTCTTAAGGGCCACCATGGGGCAAGACATGATAGAACCTCCTCGCGGTTTGCCCTGGGCAGTCTTCGGACTGGCGAATACTATCATTAAGTTGAATCTGCTATCAGTCAACTTGAACGTTGCAAATGCAGTTCGGTGTAATACTTCCTTTCGACGGGCGTTCCTGTAAAGGGCGGCGGTGAAACCCGTAGCTATGTATACCGCAAGGGACATTCGGCAATGGTCAATCTTGTTAAACCTCTCTGCGTCATGTTTGCAAGTGATTGCCTCTGTCTCAACGTAGTATGCATTCGCGCCAGGGCGACATTTAGCCAACTGTCGAAGGTTGCCTAAAACTTTCCATTGCATACGTTATGAGAACCATGAGTTCTACCTGTCTCTATCAATGAGACGAATTGATGAATGGAATGAAATGGGAGGACACTCACGCGCCACACGCAACATAACACACTTCTCTCTTCCGTAGTCTAACAAGCTCTTTACACATGGATCGCAGTCGATTGCTATCCCTGTATCAGAAGTGTAAGCTATCTTAATTTATTTGACACTATTTTATCTACCATCATCGTCCATATGAAATGTTTTTAGATTTACAAGTTAGACTAAGCGTGCTACTATTTCCAAATGAAAAAGTATACATGGTTAAATCATCCACTTAAGCCCATCCATAGTCTAACAAGCTCTTTACACATGGATCGCAGTCGATTGCTATCCCTGTATCAGAAGTGTAAGCTATCTTAATTTATTTGACACTATTTTATCTACCATCATCGTCCATATGAAATGTTTTTAGATTTACAAGTTAGACTAAGCGTGCTACTATTTCCAAATGAAAAAGTATACATGGTTAAATTATTCACTAAAACCCCATTCAAGTAAGTCAGTATGAAAGCAAAGATAATACGAAATAAACATTTATTATGGCATGTATTTCAAAAGGTCTTCATCGTCAATATCGTCCCAGAGTCTGGCTTCACATAGATTACAAAAACAGTTGAGCTGCTTTAAACGTTCTTCTGCAGCGTCCCTCACTTTCTCAATGTACGCCCACTCCGCCACGGTTCGCGGTTGGGAGTTAGGGGTGTACCACTCCCATATTTGATGCAAGTGCGACTTGCTGGTCATCTCCATCACCCCTTCGGCATCATATTGTAAATATTTCCACCGTATGCCTGTTAGGTCGGGCAACTCCTCTTCATCCTCCTCCGATAATGATAACTTTCGTATATTGTCGAGATTGTATGTCTTCTCCACCTTCGCCTTTCTTGGTGCATTTGGTGTAACGAGCACCTTTGCTGATGTATATGGAGAGGAGAACTCCAATGCGGTATTTGGTGTTGTTGGAGGACTTGTCATGTTGTCTTTGAAATGCTGACTTTGAATAATGATAACTTTAACATTTTTCTAATTCTTAAGTATACACAAGCAGCCAATCAGAATGAACATCCAATGAATGAAGAGGATGAAAGTATATAAGCAAAGTGACATTCAGGTCATTTCATTTAATCTGTGAATCATACAAGTGACGAACGCACGATCTCTCTCTTTGACTATTATTTGAGTGAAGTCTCTATCTTGTAGAAGTATCAACCTTAAACTTGATTTCGTTGAAATGGTAAGTTGAAAATTTCCTCTCATCTCCCTCAAACGTGTGACTAATAGCATCTTCCTCAATTTCAGGCATCAACTTCATCACCAACGCCCTCTCTTCTCGAGGAAAGTTTAGAGTTATTGAGTCAAGGTAGGTTGTAACACTACACTGAGGCTTGAACAGAGATGAAAGAATGATTTCTCTTTCAGGTGATGTGAGTTCCAGCTCAGGACTCTCGCGGCAAGGCAACGAGTGGGAATGTGCCGACTGCGGACATATGTTTACAAGGAAGCACAGTCTCCTTCGACACATCAAACAACGTGTGTGTCAACGCAAAGCGGTGTCAATCTCCGGAGGTGAAGTTGATTCTGACGATGACATCTCCTTTCCTTGCGATTTGTGCCCTCTTTCTTTTGATAGTCACTTTCAGCGATCTTCGCACAGACTTCAACACACGCATGCAAATGATCACTACACCAACGGTACCTCTACCATCTCCCTCATTAATGTTTCACATAATAATTTAGTACGCGACTACTGCATGGAGTCCAATACTCAAATTGTAGATTTTCCTGAGTGGCTCCTTCAAAATTCTAACATTATCGAAGCGCTCTTCAATAATTTAGACAATTTTAGAATGAAGGCGCTCATCTACCTTAAACTAAAATATATTAAAATAGATTTTCAAACGGGTCAAGTGACGGAGAGAATACAGTTTCATATTCCTTCCTCTTCCGCAACCGAAGTTGTAGACTGCGAGTCTTGGCTAAATTTTCACATTCAATGTTTAAAATCAAATGTAGATAAATTCAATCAACGCGACAGCGCTCTCATTTTTGATGGTGTGGACTCAGCCATATTCAAAATTTCCCTATTAGAAAGTCATGCAGCTCGAGGCACATTTAAACTTCCAAAAACGTTGTATAATAAGAAAGCTGTCATCAATGTTGATTGTAAATCACAGTGTTTCAAATATGCAGTCCTATCCATCCTTCACTATAATGATATCAACGCGCATCGAGATCGCACCTATAGCTATAGACAGTGGGAGGATGAACTAGACTTTGAAGGTTGTGATAGTAACAACATGAAAATCAAAGATGTAGAAACGTTCGAAAAACATAATAAGATTAAAATTGTCGTTCACGTGTGGGAGAAGGGGTTGAAGGGTGCCCGCTATAATTCACGTTCAACTTGTTATGAACGTGTAGTCAACCTCTTATTAGTAAAACAAGATGATAGCGAGGAATGGCACTACTGTGGTATTCCCAAAATCTCTCGCTTGTACACTCACTTGGGGCACTCTAAAAGAGGTGAACATTTTGTATGCGACCGCTGCATCCGCTCATTTTGGAGTAAAGATAAATTTGAAACTCACTATGAATGGTGCAAGCGAGGTAAATTACAAATGGAACGCATGCCCAAAGATAAAATATTTTCACATAGGGATAATGGTGACGAATTAAGTCCCCTGCGTGTCATTTACGCAGACATAGAATGCTACATTGATGATATCATCCACAAGCCAGCAGCCATATCCTGCTATGAAGTATGGCATGACCACTTTAGGAATAGACAAAACAAAATGCATACTTGGCAAGGTGAAGATTGCATTTCAAAATTTCTAGAATTTCTCGATAAAGCTGCAAAATTTCAACAATCATATGATTCCCAATTGCAGCGTAAGTCACTACATATGTCAGATGAAGACAAACAAAAATTTGAAAGTTGCACATCCTGTCCTAAATGTCATAAAACGTTTGATGACGATAAAATTAAGAAAGTGCGTGATCATGATCACATCACTGGTAAATTTAGAAACGCACTCTGCTCCAAATGTAACTTTTCACTTAGGTTGAGACGTCGTGTACTACCCGTCATTTTTCATAACTTTAAGGGCTATGACAGTCATATGCTCATAAAAGGAGGGTTGAGCCAGATGAAATCGTGGCAGTTTAATGTAATAGCACAAACGAGAGAAAAATTCATGGCAATGACAGCAAAAGTACCAGTAGATAAAACTAAAGAAAATAAGACAGTCTTCTTCGAAATAAAATTTTTAGATTCATTTCAATTCATGTCAGCGTCACTAGCTTCTCTCGTTCGTAATCTCAAGTTTCTTCCCCATAGTCAAACTTTGAAGAAACACTATCCAAACTTAACGGATGAAATAATCACTCGCAAAGGAGTCTTTCCTTATGCGTATTTTAGCTCAATGTCTAAACTAAATGAAACAACCCTTCCTTCCATTGACAAATTCAAAAACGATTTGACGGGTGAAGATTGTCCAGTAGAGGACTATGAACATGCTCAAGAGGCATGGTTAAAATTTAATTGTAAAACGTTTGGCGATTATATGATCGCTTACTTAGAATTAGATGTCATTTTGCTGGCTGATGTCTTTCAGGAGTTTCGACGAGTGGCATTAGAAGAAGACAAATTAGATCCTATCCACTTTGTCAGTCTACCAGCCATGTCCTTTAAATCAGCCTTTAAAATGACTGGTGAGACCATTCATCTCTTACAAGACCCGGAGATGTATAATATATTTGAGCGCGGAATACGCGGTGGTCTCACATTTGTAAATAAACATCATATAAAATCTGAAACAGTAGGTGATGATCATATCCACCTAAAGTACTATGACCAAAATAATTTATATGGCAGTTCACTGTCTAAACCACTACCTCATTCCGAGTTTAGTTGGTTAAATCAAAATGAGCTTGAGTATTACTCCAACCCTTCAAACATACTGAATATTCCAGATGAAGGTGATTGGGGATATTATTTTGAAGTGGATTTGATTTATCCAAATAGTATTAAAAATAAAACTGCTGATTTCCCACTCGCACCTGAATCTGGCGAAGTGACTGAAGATATGTTTTCACCATTCATGTCACAATTTCATAATAACTTAACAGAGTGTGGACAGCCAAGGTACAAACCATGCCGCAAACTTTTACTCACCCAATATGATAAGAAAAATTATCTCGTACACTTCTGCATATTAAAATTCTATTTAGAAATGGGCATGCTTCTAAAGTCAGTTCACCGCATTATCAAATTTAGACAGAAAGCCTTCCTCAAACCCTACATAGATAGTAACAGTCAAAAACGTGCACTCGCCCAAAATAATTTTGAAAAGGATTTTTATAAATATAAGAATAATAGTCTATTCGGAAAGACCATGGAGGATGTTAGAAAACGTATGAATTACAAACTAGTCGTTGATGAACAAAAATATCACAAATTGACCTCATCACCTCTTTTCATTGATAGAGACATCATCGATGAGGATCTTGTAGGTGTTAAAATGATTAAATCAGAAGTTGAGTTGTGCAAACCCATCTATATTGGGCAAGCCGTTTTAGATTATTCCAAGCTTGAAATGTATCAACTCTTCTACAAAATATTAAAACCATGCCCTCTCGTAAAAGAGGTTCGCTTGCTGGGTGGTGATACAGATAGTTTCTTTTTAGGAATTACCACTCAAAAAGATTTAAATTTTAATGAAGTAGGTAAGTCATTAGAAAAATATTTCGATACATCTAACTACAATCCCACTCATCCACTCTATTCCATACAGAATAAAGCCAAACTTGGTTGTTTTAAGGATGAAACAGCAGGAAAGGAAATAGATGAAATGATTCTCCTCCGTCCTAAAATGTATTCCATGAAACTAAAAGAATGTGCAGATAGTATTAAGCGTGCTAAAGGTATATCAAAATCCATTGTTCATAAAATGAAACATCGGTCCTATAAGAAGGCCTATAAAAATAAAACTATAACGTTTGTCAATATGACAATCTTAAAATCTCAAGTTCATACTGTGAAAACGTACACGTTCAAGAAACGAGCACTTTCAGCATGGGAGGATAAGAGGTGTTGGATAGGACATAACACATCTCTTCCACATGGACATCCTGACACAAACATACCTCCACCCAAAAGAATAAAACTCACGCTACCACATTCAGGAGATGTATTGACATAATCAACTTTAACTCAGTATTTTGATGTTGCTTTTTGTAGATATACATGGTTGTTTTATGTATCGCATGAGATCGTTTCTTCCTTGTGAATATATGCCTACAGTCAGCCCATTCCCCCTATATCTGTGAAAAGACTTTTTCATATACATATTTTTATTTCAATAAACATATCACAATGACTTCACTTTGTTTTCCGAAACACTAAAGTTACGAGGGATTTAGTATCTTTCACATGGATACACTCTTGTAAACCATTGGTAATTTTGATAGCAATAGAGGGTATAGTTTGTTTGACGACGGGATGATAGAAAATAGATTCAAACATCTTCTCGACTATTCCATATGAAGCGTCTTTATCATGAATGAAATCACGTAAAATGTATTCTTTTTTCTCGCCAACAGAAATAGGTAAAATCAAATCACTTTGAATGTAAAGGTGTTGTTCATGTTTATCAAGTGTCATTGGTGTTTCTATACCAATCGTATGCGCAGCAGCAAACACAGTTTGTAGCATTGAAAAGCCAAAGAGTTTTTTCAAATTTTTACTCAATTGACATTGAATGTCATCACCCAGTTTCAGAACAACGCGTTGTTTTTCAATTGAAAACGAAATGTGGTGTGTCTTTACATCATATTTACTTTTCATCACATGCTTCAACTTCTGTTGTATATAAGGATTTACTACATGAATGAAGCTTTCAACTGTATGATATAGACGCGGCATTATATTGATAGCAACTTTAGATTCTTCATAAGACTGGTAAATTTTCTTGATGCGATCGCCATAGATGTCCACCCACCATTCATCATTAACTGAATCAGCTTTAGTGTGATATTCATGAGAACCATACACCACACCGCTTCCAATAATAGGCGTATAATGTCTTACAAAATGACGCAAGGTTGGAGAGAAATAAACTGTAAGTTTGTCATTATATTTCTGAATAACCAACTTATTTTTGTCCGCCATAATTTTCTCTCCATACTTCTTACCCACAGTCTCATTCCATCGTTTTACTAACTCAATAAGTGATAAAGGTTGAACACCACGCTTTTTCAAAATGATGCGTTCTTCGCATTCTACAACATCTTCATCAAATATTTTAAATCTATAATGAAATTTGTTGATTCGAGTTGAATAAACTTTTTTAACATTTGCAGTAGCAATTGACGTTAGATGTAGTCCATGACCAAAACCAAGATGTGGATAGAATTCACTATCCAACCTCAGCGTAAGACCTTTAGTAAAAGAATGAAAGCGGAGGAACTGTCTCCCACTCCAATGATAGATAGTAAACTCATAAGCTTTCTGATTTTTATTCTTCATGATGGAAGTATTGCCACTGTTGAATGCCTTAATAATTTTCTCATTCCCAAATGGCTCATAAGAATCTGATTTTATCTGAATCCATTCATAGTTCCACTTTCCATCTGATGTTAAATTGTATGGGAACTGAAATGCATTATTCATCGTTATTCCATCATGGGTGCGAGGAGTCAATATCATTTCTTCCAAATCATTCACATTCTGAATATTGCTATCATAGCAAATACTAGAAACGCCAACTTCCCATTCACCTTCTAAATGCAGTGGCCGATTTAATTCTACTCGATAGTCTGATGGTTTATTTTTGGGAAATTTATTCATAGAAGCATTACTGGGCAAGTAGATTAGAAACGAGTCCTTATTTTCACTTTCCATATTATTCACATTGGAAAAATATATTAGCATACTTTTGCATTAACTCTTCATTCGGAAATGGAGTGTAATACTTGTCACAGCATCTTTATGAAAAGGAATCAACGCACCAGCATCATCATAAATGGCAATATCAATTTGTGGGATGTAGTTTGATTTCAGCTTTGTATAATGCACTTTCTTGAAAGTATGCTCAGATAAAATACTGCAGCTTTTTGGCTGGTATGGTATCATTGCTAGCAATGGAGCTTCAACATCTCCCACACGTACATCTTCACCAATATTGGAATATATCTGAAAATAGTTAATACGACGCGATAGCGACATGTCTGCGCTAGCTTTGGTTACAGTACCACTTTTAAAGATATTTTGATCAAAACCCAAAATGTCCATTAGAGTTTTATCCATAATTAGTTCAATACCTTTTCCATTTATAGTGAGAGACAAAGTACCTTCTTTTTCAGAAAATGAAATATGTTGCTCATTAATCACTTCATTTAAATAATCTACAACCAATTTAACCGAAGTAATAATGCGAGGCATCAACACTCTTGTTTCATGTAAGAAACCACCAAAAGGCTCTACACACTTTCTGTATAAAGATACGGCCCATTCTGTATCAAATTGATTTGACCTTTCACATGGTAAATGTTGCATATCAGATTTTCCATGAACAGCTGCAGAACGATGTCGTAAGAACTGATGAAAATCTTTTGAACAAACTAATACTAGATCATCATCATTTAATTTGCTTATTGCAATATGATTAGATGATTTAATATAAGTCAATGTTGCCACTTGTTTGTCATCAACTCGAAGGAGATAATTAAATTTCTTCAATAATGTTTCAGGAGTCATGTTTGTCTTTCTTGGCTTAATCACAATCTTCTTCACCAACGTCTTCTCATTTCTTGGAATAAGATCTACATAATAAGCTTCCTCTCGATATATTAACTGTTTATGACCACTTATGTGGTAATTAACGTTAAAATTATCATAGCTTGTTAAGGCGCTAGCGAGGTAGCCTAAATCATTTCTTAAACTTGGACTTAAACCAACAATCCAATCTTTCTCAACTACATGATGTACATAATTATAATCATCATTGTGCGGAGTAAATTGGACAATATGTTTACACGCTTTATTCAAGAAATCATATATAAACTTTTTACATGATAAGAGATCTTTCTTTGGCCACTGTGGAATGTATACTCGGCACCCCTTTTCACATTGATAAGCAGCTGTACGCCTCATATTAATAGTCATCACCTCATGATCAAAAGTATAGACACAGTTGCTATAAACAAGTTGAGTGACACCCACTTCCCAATTCCCATTTAGCTGTTGTGCATGATCAATGGGAGTAGAAAAGAGTGCGGCTCGATTGCTAGTAAATCTCTTTGTAGCCGCATTGCTAAGCAAAATATGATAAAACGACATTTTTATATTGCTAATCTGCAACTTTGCATAACATCATGAAGACTTGGATTTTGGACTCTCTACAATATATCAGAGTTGATCGTGATGGAAACGTACATTTCAAAAATTCTCATGGTCATACATCAAGAGGAATTACATTAACATGGCGACAATTTGTCAACCTCAATGATATCATGAGGGATTTGGAATATTTTGAAACATTAAGATTCATCTCCTTGGGTGATCAAGTTTGGCTTCAACATTACAGAAATGAAATTCAAATCTACCATTCTCATTCCGCAAACTGTTTCTCATTTCGCA
Source organism: Prostheceraeus crozeri (assembly GCA_907163375.1). Classification (NCBI taxonomy): domain Eukaryota; kingdom Metazoa; phylum Platyhelminthes; order Polycladida; family Euryleptidae; genus Prostheceraeus; species Prostheceraeus crozeri. The sequence continues at coordinate 91,305 of CAJQUW010009284.1, forward strand.
AATACAATTGGGAGAAGTATAGAAGATACATACATCGCTCCATCATGACATTTATTCGTCGTGAGTTCATCGCCCTACTATGCAAATCTTAATCAGATATGATTACCACGCACCATGAGTTGGAAATTAGATTCCCTACAACGTATTGAAACGGATCATGATCGAAACGTCTATTTCAAAGATTCAACTGGAAATGTGAGAAGAGAGTTTGTTTTATCTTATCGTCATTTTCAATCTCTACATCATATCATGAAGGACTTGAAATACTTCTATATGAAAAGACATTCACGTATTGGAAATCGCATCTGGCTGCGCGTCAACAATCGGCGAATTCAACTCTATCATTCCCAACTTCATACTAACTTCACATTTCATCAAGGTAGTTGGGAAAAGTATAAAAGGAAGGTACATCGCTCAATTTACTCATTCTTTCATCATGAAGCGCCATCGCTACACCATCGTCAACATTCTCCGTCGCTTCAGACTCTACACCAAAATCGATCTCACAACATTACGCCAACAGCTTCCAAACAGCAAGTATTACCCGGGCCGTCCTCAAATGTTAGTGGTGAAGATGAACAATTCACGGAATCTTCAACTCTTCCCAAATGGGACTGTACAGATTCTCGGCGCCCTTTCTCATTCATCGGCGCAGTCAATGCGCTTAGAGCTACAGAGACTACTACGTCGGATATGGAAGAGGGAGAGGTGTGTGATGTCGAATCTGACTGTGGACAATATGGTGATCTCTACTCAATTGAGTGACAGTCTATCATTTTTGAAGATTCGTACCAGCAGTTACAGTTTGTGTTATGAACCCGAACTTTTTCCTGCAGCTCTCATTAGTTGTTGGTTGCCTGTGCATGTGGCAATCTTTCATAATAGTAAAGTGATCATTACTGGACTAAAATCTCATGAACAAGCAAATATGATCCTAGACTATCTCATTGAGTATGTACGTACCCAGCGGATTGTAAAATAAAAAACAATTTTTCCAACATGATGTTTTTATTTCAAATCATGATAGAACTTACAAATCATTTTTTCATTAGAGGATGGATTACATGAAAAGTTTTGAATAACAGATGCAAATCGAGATACATGTAAACGTTTTAAGATGAAGTACAGTACAAAAGCACCACACGTTGATGAAAGTGGATGTTGTAGTATGCGTTCATTTCGCTGATATTGACGCGTATGTTTTCTCAACCACTGCTGTGTTGGTATATTTGGAGGTTGAGCAAGAGAGTCAAATAGTTCACCACGTCGGTCTTCTCCAATAAAGATCGCTTTCCAATGCTCACCGCCTAAATTCTGTGAATGAGTGTTTAGCACAATAAAGATGGGATAGTGATTTACTGCAGGTGGTAAGGTATCGAGTGAATAGACATTATCGAAAGCTTTCAACGTCGCTTCGTCTGCATTACGCTGCACTTTAGTCTTAATATCGTCAGCAGTCAACCAACTCATTAACGATTATACTGAAGAATCACGTCACGATACTTTGTAATTTCAATATTTGAATCGAAGACTGCATAAATTAATACATTGATCGTCTCAGGTAGTGTTCTTTTGAACGTCAAATCCAAACGAATATTATGAGGCACGTTCGCTTGACGATAGGGTGCACTAATATCGCTGTCAGCAGTCAAATCAAATGCATAAATAGTATATCCACTCTTAAACTCTTTCATAGTCAGTCCGTTGGTATCATCCGTATTGTAAAAGCCAAAGACATCCATAAAATCAACATAACTGCGCATAAATTGATCCGAAGCAAAATCTGGTTTGTAGGGTGGACCAGGATGACTCACACCATTAACACGTAAAGCAATTTCACTTAACTGATTGTGTTTAAAATTGAAAGGATTCTTCTTTATATTACCATTAAATGCATCATTTTCAACCATTGCCACCATGAGGAGCTTCGGTGCTTCCGATGGAAAGAGGCCATCTTTCATGAAACTCTTTTGATCTTTCGGAATTGTAAAGGTGAGAAGCTTTGTATGCTGAACGGGGTAAATGGCATTTTGGCGGTTAAGACCTTCAGCATGCCCTCTAATGACACTTGGATTCGGTACTACTCGACGAATGTAAAGTGCAATATCTTCCACATGAATTCTAAAATTGTCAACTTTAGCAAATGCATTCAGCGCAAATTCAGGCTTATTCAATGTCAGCTTGAGTCGCATGCTGGTATTACAGAGTAAAAACTTTGACTGTCTAAAGAAGTCTAAATTCAGCGGACCATATAGCTGACATACTCTACTATCTTTAATCATAGCAGATCGCTTTACAAAGCCACTGTTTGTTTCAACATCAAATTTTCCTGCTTCATCTCTGTACCATCCCATGGCTTCCATATGACTTTTTTGTGCTGCTGGATGAAACTGTGATACATGATTGAAATATGATTTATAGGGATAATCGCTTTGACCACCTTCCACCTGCTGCTCTCCAATCGTTAGAGAAACATCGCGAAGTAATGTAGTCAATGGTAAATTGTTCAGTCCAACTTTATGTGCATCGTCAATAGCAGTTCCATCTGCTTGCTGAATTCTAAACCTCAAATCAAGCATCGCATAACTCAAATCTATGTAGTCATCACTACCACCAGGAATAACAAATTCAATGGGGCCAGCATTCTCAGCTGTTCGAGGATGATAATCTACAATACTTGAACTAAGAATATCTGTCTGTATGGCTTGTTGATCGAACAAACAAAAACCGGAAGTTTTACACTCCATGATTAGAAGTTATAGCAGCGTCGTCGTTTAGCGCCTGATGAATGATTAGAGCCTCTGCGACGTTTGCGTGAATGCCTTTTGACTGAAGATCGCACCTTACCAGCTCCGCGATGTTTCCTCCTTCCTTTTCTCATTCGTTTAGGTGATTTCTTTCCTTGAGTAACACCAGCAATGGTCTGCTTCAATGTTTTTAAACCGCGTTCCTTCCCACGATTCAACAAACTGCTCTTAAAACTTCTACCTCTGGAAAGATCACTAGCAACATCACCAGCAAAGCCAACGGCATTACTTAAAACATTTCGTTTTAAAGATCTACCGACATTGGATATGAGAGGTGCTACAACAGATTTCAGTGCACCAAGTATGCTACCTCCACGTTGGCGGCGAGCACCGATGTAAATTTGTCCTCCACCACTTACGTAGGAGGGTCGTGAATAAAATGAGGCAGTTGGATTCATAGCTCAAACCCTAAACATTGTTAGTTACAACTTTGCATGAATCACTGTCGATCACTTAGATGAAAGATGTCGGCACGACGCATCCAAGAGTTCATACTTGAAGGATAACCAGTCCATTTAACAAGACACCATTCTTCACCTTGCCGTTTTTTACATCGAATGATTTTCTCTACCAAATATGTTTCACTTTCAGTGACTACCTCAATCTCATCGCGGTAAAAGCTACCCTCAATTTCTTCATTATCGTAATCTTTCAACTTGTAGGTGGTCGGAGAGTCTTTTTGATTAATCCTTGATACTGTAAATACCTCCTCTGTCCAATTCGGGAGGTACCCTTTAGCAAAAACACTTTTCACTTTTGAGATACGAACTTTATCGCCAATTTTCACATCACTTTTCACATGAGTGCGTTTACGTTGGAATGATTCGCGCACTTTATCTACATTGTCAGCATTTACATCTACTGGTCTGAGTCCAATAGAACGATGGATAGAGTGATTGTAGGCATGGAGTGTATCTTGTAGAACCTTTGTCCAATTTTGTGTCAAGTTGGCAGTAAAATGTCGCCACAAGCGATTTTTTAATGTGCGATTAAAACGTTCAACGAGTGCAGCTTTATAAGCGCTCTTTACACTAAACAACTCAATGTCATGCCTCTCAAATAATCTTGTCACATGCTGATTTTCAAACTCTTTTCCTTGATCACTCTGAATTCTTTTTGGAATGCGACCTTCTCGAAAAATTGTTTGGAATGCTTTTGCTACTCCTTTCCCTTCTTTAGTTTTTAAAGGTTGAGCCCACGCATAACGCGAGAAAATATCAATGACGGTTAAAATAAAATTATTGCCCGAGTTATGTTTTGAAATGGAGGCAACATCGCACAAATCTGCTTGCCACTGTTCATCGATGTCATGAACAATATAATGGCGGGTGCGGTACTTCTTTTTCGCTTGTTTGTGGAGTGTATAGGTAGCCTGACCCTTTAACCATCGTTTCACTTGTGATTGTGGAAGACCACTCGCTTTTGATAATTTCTTGATAGATGCAAATCCTGCCGGATGTTTTACATCATAATAGATTGACTTCAAACGTTCAGTCGATGACGACTGACTCTTTTTCCTCCTTCTCATCTTTTTGTTTTCTTCCCTTTCTACATTTACAACAACTGCAGCATTTAGCTTTAGCGGTTTTGCGATCGTGTTCACATTGCTTAGGGGTTTCATTATGAGAGCTGGCGCAGCAAGTGCAAGTGACAACGACATTCACCTCTGGTGGCTCATTACATGGCAAGCAACACATCTGCTTCATATTAATAATCTGAGAACATGTATTTCCTGGGAGGAGCTGTTTTACGTTTTCCTTTTACCAGTTTTAGTGGCGATGTAGATCTACGTCGAGTTCTTCCTCTTGTTTGCTTAGTGAGTGTGGGAGGGGATGTAGCAGGTGACGCCTTAAACCAATTTGTTGGCATTTTCATCGTCTGAAGCATTGGAGTAGTAGCCACTGTTGAATCAAGTTCTTTCAATGTCTCATTATTCAAAGCAAATTTTGGCACATTATGCTTTTTCAATAGTTTAAGAAAGTATGACCAACCAGGTGGAACATAGCCCTGACGGCGCTTTCTACGTGTCGCATACTGAATCAAGTCTTCATAACGTGAAGCATCAATCACTTTATTTTCATCTGTAATGATTTCTCCTCTATCATTTACATTGAGATGGGGCTCAATACTATTGAAAAGAGATATGGCATGTGCGCGAGATGCTAAAGGTGTAGCAGTCGATACAGAGTCACGCATCTTATTCTTCAAGTTTTTCAATTGCTCAACAGTTTCCGATTGTAATAATACAGCACGATGTGGATCTTTGATGTGAACATTTTGCTGATAATCTATTTCTTTCCTATACATTTGATTTGCAAGAGGTTGCTTTACTTGCTGCATGGCAGTCAATTGTACATATTCATCCTGAGGAATAACAATCATGCGAGAATAAGAACTCATAGTTTGTAGATAATCATGGGAGTTTTCAAAATATCACTTCGAAATCTAAATTCTTCCGGACACTCTTGCGTAAAGTCAATGAATAAGTAACCGTATGGTTTTTCAGTAGCTGCTTGAAAAATTTCAATTAAGGCTTTTGATCCTCTGGGTGCAACTTGTCGCGCTAAAATTTCAAATTGACTTTTATCTCGCGGATTCTTGAAAATAGCATAATAGTGTGTATTCAGGTTTCGTGTACGAGCTTCTTTTCCATCAGGAAACAAATTTTGTGTAATATAGATGATAAAGCACCTTTTATGGTGTGCTGCGCGAGTAAACATATCTGTAACATCTTTTGAATTCTTACTTTCTTTTAATAAATCATCCAATACAACAACATCATTAGACTGAAGTTTATCCACTGGAATAATTCCTTCATGTCGAATAAAGTTGCGACTTTGCAATTCCTGAAACAGCGACGGTTGATAAATACCATAACACCAAATCACTCGATTGATAGGTTCCTTAAACAACTCCCTTCTTTTATCCAATAAATTCAGCGTGAAAACAGTTTTACCTGCATGAGATGGACCTGATACAGTCAGAACTTTATCACATTGAAGTCTGAAATCCATTTTATTACTTTGAGACTCAACATTTGCATAATTAACGCTTAGAGCCAAAGATATTTCCCAATAGGTTGCCCACGGCAGGAGCTATCATTGGAAGTATTGCTGAAAGGAAACCGCCCTTTTGTGTTAGAGTTTTCCTCTTTCTTTGAAGGGCGACTTTAGGATTGGAGATGAAACGCAATTTTGTAGCATATCGCTTAAGTAACTTTCGTTGTTTTGGCGCTAATTTCTTCGTCCTCAACTTCCTCACATGAGAAATAATTTCACAAATGAATTTATCGTTAGCATGTCGTATAGCATTGTATCGCTGATTTGCTTTCATTCGTCGGAGAGCTTGAATGGCTGAAGAAAACTTTTGACTTTTACGTTTCGTCATTTTACGTTTCGCCATTTTCCGTGTTAGTCTTTGCTAAAACCTATCTTTACCACATTTGCATAGGTACTAACTATTGCGACATAAGTGACACTCGAAATGAGCAATATCACAGTGGTAACATTGGCAAAGTTGAATGCAATTACGTATGAAACAGCGTTGACAAAAAGCATGCTTACATCTCTTGAAGATGCGCTTTTCATTTCCATCCTTTCGCTTACATACATCACAACACATAGTTTCACCGTTACTGATGTCTATAGCAAGTCTTTTTGAAGATATGAATTTGCTAGCCTTTTCTAAATAATAGACGCATGTACAGAAGGAATATACTTCGAGAGTGAGCAGACATAGCTCGAAAACCAGTTGTGCTACAATCAAGTACCACTGCATTTTCAATTTTTCTTTATGGAAAGTTGAATGTGAATATCTGAAATCGCTTCAATCACTAGACTGCTACCATGATGGTTAAATGCGTTAAGACGTTCAGCAATTTTTATCATATGTCTTTTAAAAAATTCTTGGGGGTGATCTACCACTTCCATTGAATAAGAAGCAAAATGGAAAGAGCGACTTTCCACCTCTTCCTTTCCAAAATGACTAAACTTAATTTTCGCAACTAATCGCGCCATGATAATGCTATCAGAGAATGTATTCATTAACTCTAGAAATAGAGTGCTAGCATCATCGACCACTGCTTCGATGTCGGTCTCATCTTTATGAAATTTTATCACATAATCTTGAACAGCTCCTTTTAAACTTTGCCTATGAAAACGTAATGTTCCGCAGTCGTTTGAGAAAGACATGATCGCCCTTTATCTAACCCATCCATTGCATGAAAACAACAACTCTTCTCATAGTAACATTTATTGAATAATGGTAACAAGCATGCATTATAAATCAATGGTTTGAAAGAGATAAAATAGATACAGCTGGTAACTATCATACAGCGAGCAATGATAACCATACAGGACTTTGGCAGTGTTGAGGTAAGGAGGAAAGAAGCATTGGTTATGAACGTAGCTACTACAACGAACAGACAAAATAGGAACACACAAATCCTTAAAACGTTTTGTGACTTCATGATAATGTTGATTCACTCTACTATCCCAAGGTGGGAGCAAAATATCATCAATGATTAGATTGGGAAATACTTTCCTCTCCTTACCAGGATTATTACAAAAGATGCGTATAACATTGAAAGCAGCTAACCATCGTTTAAAGTCAATAAGAAGAGCACTCTCACAAGAAAAGCCATAGTCTTGCAAATATTTCAGATTAAGTCCATGAATGTGTTTTCTCGCCCATTGATCAACATTGGGATCGCAGTTGGCATGTTGATGATAGACACTAACAATCTGATATGTCCAATTGTTCATAGCAATGGCACTGAGCTCCTGTACAGGTTCACCCTCACAATCCATAAAAATGATGATAGAAGCCTAAAACGGAAATTTACACATCTAAGGAAACGTTCTATAACATATTACAAAATGAAGAATTACATCGATGCTTTTCACGACAAAATACACAAATGATATGATGGCAACGAAGAAGTAAAATGTATCTAATAAGACCACGTCTACGACACTCAAAGCACATAAGCGAATTGTCATAGGGAAGAGTTAGGAAAGGACTAGCAATTCTCCTTCTTTGATTTGCGTTTTGATGTAGCATTCTTCTCCGACTTGCGCTTCGTACCACTGCTGTTAAGGATTTGATCAATTATGTCGTCCACGTTGGGTGGTTTCGGAATATATAGGATGGATTCCATATGCATGGAGAGAGAGGCTATTTTATTATCCTTGTGTCGACCATAATATAGCCCATTCACTTTGAAAAGGATATCCCAAGTACCTTCTCCGAGCTCATCACATCTGATGGGTATTGAATGATCTCCATCCTTCTTATAGTAAGTACACCAATGTGATACCGGTAGGCAAATGTGATTACCATCCCAAATCTTTCTATAGGAGTATCCTTGTCATCTCTAGCCTTCCACTCTTGAGCAAGAGGAGTAGGAATGTCCATATTTAATGTCACGTACTCCTCAATAGTATCAAGTTGGTGGCGAATGTACGGACTCACGGGGATCAGTATGTAGTCCCCATACTGATTGTGCATTATCTTGACATCCGTGGAAGGGAGCATTCCCGTTTGGAGTACTACGCTATGATCATCATAACGCAAGGCTTGTTTAAATTTACGCTGTAGCGGTGTAGGATTATGTACCTTGGTTGTTTCTTCCACTGGCCTCAGTTGTAGATGATCTGACCGTAGCGAACCTTGTAACGTTTGACCGCCATTTTGTCCTACTAGTGCAGTAGATGGAGTAGATGCCTGAAAATGAAAAAAGATTGTATTAAGTTTACGTTCAAGGGAGGAGAGGGAGGGAAGTAGCGACTTACCATTTTAGTTGGATAATAGAACAGGGAACTAGGGAGAGAGAAAATGTGCGTCCGTCACTCGTGTGATTCAACGATGGAATGATTCTCGCTGTGGAAGGCTCGCTATTTATAAAGAAATGCTTGATTCTCATTGGATGATGATCCTCATTGGACAATAACATCAAGTTGATTCCAAATCTGGCATCCGTTTACCAATCCGATAGTTCGTTTTGAAGCTACAGCCCAAAACGTCCCAAATTCTAACTCTGTCGTTTTTCACCAATGTCCCAAAATCTTAAATGGCGTCTCACATCTAAACGAAGGCAGATACGAACAAGCCGATTCTTTCACTGAATTTGTCTCACTCTTAGCTTTCAAACGAGCTATCGCACGACAAAATCCGTCCACTGGAAGCAAGCTGTCCAGGGGGGGGGACGTCAGCCGAAAATTTTTTCTCTCCGATTTCGCTGGAAACATCCTTCCTAACCCAAAATTTCACGTAGATTCCGAATCTGGCCTCCGTTTTCTCATCCGATGCTTCGTTTGGACGCTACACACCAAAAACATCACACACTATAGCCTCAAGACTAATCCTGGCGGTCGCCCACGTCAACCTAGACGGTCGCCCACGTCAACCAGGCGGTCGGACCAACTCACCCGAGTCTCACACTCTGTCGTTGCAGAGGGGGGGGGACGTCAGCGAACATGTTGTGAACGTGGACCCACCTGGCCGGCACACCACGACAGACCACAACCTCTGTCGTTCCAGAGGGGGGGGACTCAGACACGAAGCACCACGGCGGCCGACCACGACACTCTGCCGTGCCAGAGGGGGGGGGGACGCAGCGATGGCCGCCATCTTGCGCGGTCCAGAAGTGGAGTTTTGCTTACTACTCTGGGGTGAGTTGATGACAGGAAAAATGATGAGACTTTCATGTGGATTATTGGCTGTTGAGTCAATATTTGGTTGGACTCTCAGTGGTCCCTTACCGAATACTGATTCTAGGCTCGACAAACTTTGCTATGCGTAGTTTTCATTGCTGAATCAGACAGCACCTGTGAGCGATCTTTGGAGCTTAGAGGCGATCGGAATTCGTGATCCCATTCAGGTCGCAGCAAAAGAGGAAAAAATGAAGGAAATCGAGGATCATTTCTGAATTCTGTTTCTCAATCAGAAAATGGAAGATACCGAGTTGCTTTACCGTGGGAAAAGAGGGAATGAAAATTCGATCTCAAATAACAGAAATGTCGCTTACCCAGTCGTTTGGAGAGTATTACTCAGAAGCTTGAGAAAGAAAAAACAAATATAAGGAGTATGAAGAGATATTCGATTCATGGTTATTGTGAGGGTTTTACGAAGAAGTGTCGGCATGAACATAGAAAATGATTGTCATTATTTGCCCCATAGACCTGTTTTCAAAGTTGACAGCAGTACCACTCCCGTGAGGCCAGTGGTTTGACGCCTCGTGCAAAACGGAGTCCGGATTGTCTTTGAATCATTGCTTAGAAGTTGGCCCAACTTTGATTGACTTGCTCCCTCAATTCTCATGCGTAATATAGAATGCGAGACAGGGTGGGAGTGATCGCGGATATTCGTAAAGCCTTCCAAAAGATAGAAGTTTGTGTGAAAGGACAAAGATTATCTCCGATTCCTTTGGTGGAAAAATAGAGAGGAGAAGTCTGATAAAGATCTTTCCGTCATAATCGGGTGTTTTTGGCCTTAATTGTAGTCCATTCTGCTGAACAGTGTAATCAAACATCATTTAGATAAAAGTGAAGATGACAACCGCTATTGCTCAGCAATTGAAGCAGTGTCTCTATGTGGACAATGTGGTGACCTCTGTAGATACTTTAGAGGATTTTGATAACTTTCGATCGACATCGATCAAAGTTATGGAAAATGCCAAAGATGGAATTGATGGACATGG
>CAJQUW010009285.1:0-43814 GCA_907163375.1 Prostheceraeus crozeri
CTAAACTCTCAGTCTTACTGCAGTAGTTCAATGCTTTTAGTAAACCTGATTGAACTAATCTAACCGTTTTGGAGTTTGAATTTTCTAATTGGGGAACATTTGGCAAAACTGTCTCCATAAATACTTTCTAACACTGTGAAAGTAAAGGTACAAGTACAAGCTTCACTGTGCAGCTAAACCTTTTCGTTAAAACTTTCTTAACTGTGAAAGTAAGTTACAAGACAATCTACACTGGCAGTTAAACCTTTTCGATAAACTTTCTCGTGCTGTGATGATTTCGGTCAGTATAAAAACGTCCATTGATCAATCTTTACTTTTTACAAAACGTGCGTCGCGGGTAAAACTATTTTACTACACTATTCTTTGCAAACCATGTACACTTTCTGACTTGACTTATGAATAAACTTACGATGATTAAACTTTACTTTCACCAAATGTGCGTCGCGGTTTAAAATTATTTGGCTAATAGCGCTTACATTTTATGAATTTGTGTTTCATAAAAACGTCATGTCATCTTTATAACTATACATCAACTGAGTTGCAGTAATACTTTTGTACAAAATGAGGGAAGTTTCTGACTACATGAAAAGAGCTTGTTCACTTGCGATAGAGAGAACATGAGAGTGTTGTTGCATGTGGTGCAAGGGTGGCCTCCCGGTTTCATTCCTTCATCATTTCGTCTCGTGATTAGAGACAGTTCTTTAAAAGCAACTTATGGTTTCATTCTCCGCCATGGTTGGTCTAACTGTCGGGGTGACATGTGCAATGGAGATTTAATGAGGCAACCTACGGAAGATAGCTATATTTCGCCCTGGGCGGTCAGGAAGTACAATCGTTGAGACGAAAGGCATACCACTTGGAAACATGTCGCAGAGAGGTTTCACAAGGATTACCATTGCACGTCCCGTGCAGTACTCATCGCCTCGGACTTCATCGCTCTGTCTCGGATAAAGAAAGCCCACCATCAGGAAAAGTATGACACGAAAAATCTCCGGGCTTGCACCGTCATGACTTGATAGCCCAGACTTTGAAAACCGGTTGGTGTTGGTAAGAGGAAAACATCAAGTCGTTGCTGTGATTCAGTTGATAGCAAGGCAGTGCGATTTACAGGCGTTTTGCATTGGAGATGTTTTGGATGCCACCCATGACAGTTAGCTAAGACGTCAACCGTTGGCGTTCCAAAGTGCTACGTTGAGATCTGTGTCAAATTGCCATCATTGAGTCGCCACTGAGGTTTCAGTATAATTTTGGATCTCACCCTTGCCACTACTTTTCTCTACGCATATATCAAGCCGTTACGATGGAATCACCAGGTCTGTGGTATTTTGAAAGCTTTACGCTCCGATGGCTGGCGCCGTTCATTGTTAATTGCAGCTGGGGGTCTTGAGATTGACTGGCTCCGCAGAATCTGGACATTGCATGAATGTGGTCTTAGATGGCCGTATTTGCACAGTTTTTCGCCCTTTTTAAGTGTGGTTGTGTTTGGGGGATAACTGGTGGAGCTCGTAGTTGGGTTGGTGTAGAGATGGATGGTGGCGTGCTCGGTGGGATGGGCTCAGGTTGAAGTCAGTTCCATGGGGGTTGATTGGATTTCTGTATGGGTGTTGGTTTGGCCATTCAAAGGGGTTTGGGGGGGTTGTTGGAGAGGAGAGGGAGGAGGTGGGGAGGGGGGGCGGGGAGGAGGGGGGGGGGGGGGAGGGGGCGTGGGGGAGGGGCGGGGAGGGGGGAGGGGAGGGGGGGGGGGGGGGGGGAGGGGAGGGGGGAGGGGTCGGGGGGTGGGAGGGGGGGAGGGGGGGGGGGGGGGGGGAGGGGGGGGGGGGGGGGGGAGGGGGGAGGGGTGGGGAGGAGGGGGGGGAGGTAGGGGGGGGGGCGGGGAGGGGGGGGGAGGGATGGGGGGGGGGGGGGGGGGGGGAGGGAGGAGGGGGAGGGGGAGGGGAGGGGAGGGGGGCGGAGGGGGGGGGAGGGGGGGGGGGGGAGAGGGGGGGGGAGGGGAGGGGGGGGGGGGGGGGGGAGGGGGGAGGGGAGGGGGGGGGGGGGGGAGGAGGAGGTGAGGGAGGGGAGGGGAGGAGGGAGTAGGGGGGGAGGGGAGGGGGAGGGGGGGAGAGGGGGTAGGGGGGGGTGGGGAGGGGCAGGGGGGGGGGGGAGGAGGGAGGGGAGGGGAGGGGGGGGGGGGGGTGGGGGCGGGGAGGGGGGAAGGCGAGTGGAGGGGGGTGAGGGAGGACGGGCCCGTCAGACATCATTACAAATCCTTTCATTGACTTCAGCATGGCCGAAAGCCCCAGAAAACCTCCAAAACTAGTGAATTTAAATTTTTCAACTTTTTATCACTACTTATGGAATTTTATAAGTAGTCTATCACTTAGGGCAGGTCAATAGCGACCGAACCATTTTGAATCAAGTCAAACGGACTTGTAGAAGGAAAGTCACAAACCTTTTAAAGTTTTGGAGTCTTTTATGGCCTGGAGACGAAGGCCATCTCCAGCGAACCTCTAAGTCTGACGCCTTAGCTGATATCAGCAATGAAATTTTCTAAGTCGGTTTACCCGGTTTTTCAGATTTCCAATGCTATCATCAGAGCTCCGGAGTTCACCTACCCCAAACCAGTCGGGAGGAGAACTGATTTCCACAAGCAGAGTTTCCACTTATATAGTTTGTGGCGATCAGCTGATGATGTAATATCCATCATCCAAAAACTTTAAACCCGTCTATCTCCGGTTCTACTGCTCCGATTGACTTCAAATTTTGACAGCCATGTTTCTCGCTCTCCCCATTCATTTAAGACATCCCTCGACCCTCTACGATGACCAGGAGCCGAGATGAAAAAACTCGGTCGTTTTTTCAAAAAGTTCCAAAATCTTGGAAAATGTGCAAAAACTCGATTTTCAACAGGCTCTCATATGGAAACGAAACCTTCCACGCATCTGAAAAGATAGGATCCTAGAGAACAAAGTGCGGTCTTACCCGTAAAAGAAACCCGAGCTCTTCATTCACTTTCAATCTTCCGCTATTGACCACCAAAGGTGGCTACAATTAAACATTTTCAGGAAAAAATCTCATGTGGAGACCCAACTTTTCAACTTTTTCTCTCCGATTGACTTGAAACTCGCCCTCTAGATGCAGAATGGCACGCTGATTCCAAATCTGGTCTCTGTTTTCCCGTCCGAGGCTTGGTTCACCCGCTAGAGCGATTTTCGTAAAAATTCTAACTCTGTCGTTTTTTCGCCAATATCCAAAATTGTCAACGACGTCTCACATCTAAACGAAGGCAGATGGGAACAAGCCGTGTCTTCCACTGAATTTTTCTCATTCTTAGCTTTCAAATGAGCTATTGCACGACTTTCTACGATATCTACACCAAAGTTGGAAGATCGCTGCCGAGGGGGGGGGGTCAGAACTGTTTCTCTCCGATTGAGCTGGAAAGAAGTTCCTAGACCCAACATTGACCAAAACGTCCGAATTTGCACTCCATTTTCCCATCCGAGCACTCCTTCATGCCGATAAACGACTTTTCTCATCCCAAAACATCCAAAACCTGCCTTTTCCAACTCTGACGTTATCCTGCCATTTTCCTCCCTAAACCCAGGAAAATAGGGCCAAACTGAGCTTTCCACTGCATTTTTCTCACTCTTAGCTTTCAAATGAGCTATCACACGACTTTCTACGATCTCTAACACCAAAGTTGGAAGTTTGACAGGAGGGGGGGGGACGTCCTCAAAACTTTTTCTCTCCGATGTCGCTGGAAACATCCTTCCTAACCCAAAATTTCTCGTAGATTCCGAATCTGGCCTCCGTTTTCCCATCCGAGACCTCCTTCATGTCGAAAAATGGACTTTCTCATCCCAAAACCACCAACACCCACCCTTTTCCAACTCTGCCGTTTTCAGAGATTCCACCCCTTGCCTCTCAGGAAAACTCCTTCCTGCCTTCCTTCCCCACCCAAAATTTCACGTAGATTCCAAATCTAAACTCCACTTTCCCATCCGAACCCTCCTTCATGACGATTTCCAACTTTTCTCATCCCAAACAACACCAACACCCACCTTTTCTCACTCTAGCCTTCCCACATTCCACCCCTTCTCCCTTCCTAGCCCTTGCTGGAAAACTCCTTCCTTCCTTCCAGAGGGGGGGGGGTAGGGAACTGTTTCTTCCTCTCGGACCCATCCTTCCATCACATCCTTGGCGCACTCCCTCCTTCCTTCCTTCCTGGGGGGGGGGGCTGAGTCAGCATGATGACTCATTGCTCCTCATTTTGTGTTTGTTTTTGCCACTGGAGTACTACTTCAGTTACAGACCTGACATCTACAGTATATAATTAGACATTTATCATGTGAAAATTGTGATGGACACGCCCCTGATTTGGCATTGACATCACATTACTCGAAGTTGTCTAAACCTTGCAGATAATTTGTCAATCAAATGGGTAGTTTTCTTAGTGAATATCAGACCAATTTGTCTCGTCTCCCCAAGAAAAAGTTTGCTGCTAAAAATATTTACACTTAATTGCTAAAAACTATATACACGTCTGAGCTTTCGCGAGTCGGCTCGTGAAAGCTCAGACGTGTATATAGTTATAGCAATAAAGTGCAAATATTTTTTAGGTTGAGTCGAGGAAAATGTGCTTCCTTTGATGGATTAACGGAAAAAAGGCCGCAATCACTTACGAATTTTTTAATAATTAAAGTCACGACGTTTCGGAAGACACTGCTTCCCTTGTCAAGTGAAGTTGTTTAGCAGCAAACTTTTTCTTGGGGAGATGAGACAAATTGGTCTGATATCCACAATGAAATCAAACAGCCTCCCGTCGGCTACCATCAATTAATCAAATGGACAGTGTCAGTGGAGCCTTTAGCACGTCATTGGATGATTGGAATTTCCCAGGAATTAAGGAATTTTTCCGTTCCCAGCTCCCATTAATCCGGTAATATATTAAACGAATGCGACTTTAGCCCTATTTCCAACTAAACCAAAAAGTCAACACTTGAGGTATACAGCATTTTTTTCTCAAATTTGCGGTGTCAGAGAGTCTCATAAAACATGGAAAGAAGTTCAATGAACTCTTGCGAACCTGCGAGTCCCCTGAGAATTTGACTTACAACTATAGTTTCAGACTGCGAAAACAAGTAGCATTACCACATGTTATTCAGAAGAAGTATTTCCAAAAACCAGAAAAATCTTGAGCCACTGTATACACTGTATATAACTACAGAAGCAAAATAACGATTAACAGTATGTCAGAAAATCAATTTTTAGTTCGAGCACTTGTTTGTTAATCTCAATTCACTGAGCATGCTCATGAATCTATTTGAACAATCAATTCAAGTTATAATGCCAAAAAATACATGTTCTCCCTCCATGCTCAACATGGTTGACAGAGAATTAAGCGCGAACACAGCAAAACAATGGCTATATTAGGAAACCAAGAACAAACATTGCAAGTGGAATATATATATTTCCAAACACAGAAAGTGTGTGTATAAAACTATATGAAGTTGCTAATATTGCCGTGATGCGTTGCTTCTTGACAGAAGGAACGATGGAGAAATGACAAACCAACACGTGGAGAAATTTACACATGCAATAAGATACACAGTCACACCAGCAGGATTATACACATCCTTCTGTGTGATTTGTATGTTTGGTGAACGCTTGTTTGAAGTATGCCATTTGAATATGACATGGGTCATTTCATGGTCAAGACGTATTTGATGAAATTACGATGATATAGCTTCAAGCCATCAAACAATTATCCTTTCATGATGTTGATCACTTACCAGTGAAAATTTATATCTATAGATTGAGCTCCCTGAGTGGCTCCTTCCGTACAATTAAGAAAAAGAGGAATTCGGCATATCTGCGCATTTGTCTTTTGCCCTCAAGCGTTAGTACCGAAGTCATGCTACAACTGATAGGTCTATATCCAATATTGCTCAATAGATAAACAAATATTAAATATCTTTGCGTCTGACCCTACTGTCGCGGTAGCGTCATATGATTATGTGCATATGGTTCACGAAATGTTTGTAATTATAACCATAACAGGGCAATGTGTGTGAAGTTGGTGGAACCATTATTACAGCGAGATTCTATTCGAAACAACGTCTACTATATCAATTTCAGCCTCCTGATCACGATCTCGGTTCAGATTTTACAAATTAGCAGTCGCTATTGAAAAATTCAAGTTCACAGATAAAGTGGTTCCGTTGTGAAGTTGGCGGAACCAACTTCATAGTTCCGCTGACAAGTGCATTAAATCAGTTTTGTATTGTCCATTGCGTTGATCACAAGTATATTCTATCAAATTCAAGTTTAAAGATGGAAAAGGTTCCGCTGGATGGTTCCGATAACTTCACACGCTTAGCAGAGCAGCGTGGTCCGTGCAGACGGTCAAAGGTCTTCCTAGAACATAGGGCCGAAAGATAATGAGCTTCCTGACTATAGTGCAAACATCTCTCTTTGCGTTCTCAATAGTTATTCTCGCTCCTGCTCATTGCTTGGCTATCGTAAGCGATGACTATACCCCACCAATGACATGGTCCGAAGCATCACAATCGATAGTAAAATAACAATCAGTGTTCAAGTTTGGATAGCCTAACGCAGGAGAAGAGCATAATCTCTGCTGTAAAGTCCGCTGCTCAGACACATTTCTACGGGGTAGGCATCTCCTTAATTAATGGCGTTCTAATTTTCATAAAACTTTGATTAATGCAGCATTGGATTTTTGAGATTTTTTATGCACTTGTCCAAAGCGGCATCTTGTGTACAATTTCATCATTTGTTCAGTTATTCGCATACATTGCTGTAGTAAATAATTTTGGCACTTCTTGTTCGGGTTCGTTGAAATGCATGTACAATGTAAATATTCATTATTTAAATGGTGGCATATTTAACACAGATAAGATCATGTTACGATCACAGATAAGTATCCAGTGGGCTTCATTACTTCAGTTCATTGAAGACTATTCTATTGCGACAAATACATAGCGCCTATGCTTGAAACACTAACTCTAAACATGACAACACGCTTTGAAAATCGTGTGAGTAAGCAAAGCAGTTTATTGATACTCGCACTTATCAACTGAATCTTGCAATCTATTCACAATGCTTTGGCAATTTGTACAATAAATTTACAATATTCGGTACCTCCATTTATAGATGATAATATAAGCAATTTGTTTGGCACCACTGTATGATCTTCAGGTTCTCCTGAACTGGTCACCGTGCCTTGGTGACTCATTTGTTTTTCCTTCCTCTTTTCTTGCCGAGAACACTCAGCTACCTCATTAGTCAGCTTTGCAAATTCGTCAGTAAGTTGTTTAAATCATGTATCTGTAGCAGAGGTGCGAATCTGCTTCCAATCGTCGGTTCAAACTCTTTAGCGATATCCGGAATTTTGAGTTGAGAAGTCGTACTATAAGTCATTGACTTATTAAATAAATAAATGAACGTTATTTATACTCGGAAGCACATTAGGCACGGAGCCTTTCTTCCTTGTGGCCGAGTTGTTATTTACCACTCTCATTCTTTTTCGTGCTGAATGTTTAGCAAGAATGCAGAGTGTACCTATTTGAAAGTCTTAGGTTTGACCCGACCAAGATTTGAACCAAGGTCTCCCGGACGCAGAGAGAACACTCTACCACAAGGCCACAGCGCCGGTATTAAGTCATGCATGTGTAGGAAGAAAGATTACAATAAAGGGAATAAATTTCTTATTTCAACTGACTAATTTGCTGATGAAATCAGTGATATTTTATCATGTGACTTCGCATCTTTTAACATTGATCACTCAGACATTGACAATGAAGCCATACATGAGATAAACGATGGTGTCACTCATGCGTGATTTTTCTGGAGGTGAAATGAAGTTCACCTTCTCCTGTGCAATCATGCATGACCCATGTAACCAATGTTGTCAAAGGGATTGTATTCTTTTGTCGGTCGACTAAATTAGGTTTAGTTTTAGTGACAGTGTGAGGCTTGTCGAACACATGATTTCTGGAAGTATTCAATAACAAAATGTTCGCAAGATCTTTTGTTTTACTTGTGTTTACATTCATTTCGAGTGAAGTAATTTTTGGTGAAAAGAGTATTCGAATTGGATTTTTCGATAAACTCCTCATGAGTTCAATGGAGGAAGCCTTCAATACAACTGGAGCAAGCAGCAGCAATGATACCATGAATAAAACTGTTCAATTCGTATCATTAAATGATGCTTTTTTGTCGAATGATTCAGGAGAACAGCTTGCCAAATTGAATCTTGACGCAATTGTCCACTCCTGCTCTTTCAACTTCATGGTCGCAGCCCAACAAGTAAATATTGCTTACTTTATCATTGATGCTGGAGACTGTTACATATGGTCTTCATTTCCTGAGAACATCTTCAAAATGAACATCCATGCCATTTCAAGAGCAGAAGCTATGAAGGCTATTCTGACGCATTATCGCATTGAAGAAACGATAGTTATAACGGACTTTGGACGGGAATCTGAGTTATACTTATCTTATTTGAATAATGAATTCAGCAGCGTTTTCAAAGTATCATCAACAGACAATTTTTCCGATGTGCAGAACATTCTCATTAGATCTCCACACACAATGCTTGGAAAATCCATCAATATCTTGCTTTTGATAGAAAAGGATAATGTAAAGCTGATGCAATTCATTTTAGAACAGGGTCTGTTCAGTGGATTTTTGAAGTCGACAACCCGATGGATTCTGCCGACTTATTATGAATCATTATCTACGTTAGAAGAATTTAAGCTCAGCGGTGCTAGTATAGTTCACCTAAGTGAGAAAATTCCTGGAATGTCAACAAATATTCACCACAATGTCACCGAGCTGGCGAAACTAGCCGTCAATTACACGTGGTCTGTTCTTTCAAATAGCAGTGAGAAGTCCATTGATAATCTTAAAAGAGGAATCTTAGAAACGGAGAACGGAATTTTGTCTTTCAATCCTGCGAATGGAGACATTCGAAATATACAAGTTTTTATCAGTGTCATTGAGAAGCACAAAACAAATGAAAATGAATTCTTATGGAGAGATGGGCATTTTCTTCGTCTTAAATTCAAGCCACATAATCAATGGAAAGTCGCTGTTATTCCAAACGCAATGTACTATATCAATACAGAATCCAATGTTCTGACCGGATTTTCCTATGAATTAATCAATCAAATTCTGCTTATAAAGCCAGAACTTAACATATCAGTAGTATATCCTGACATTGCCACTATTCACGCATACGACTTAGCTGCCGGTTGGAGTCACATGGTAAACTTGGTAGAAGCTGGCAAAGCTGACATAGCATTAGTCCCTGTTCCCACGTTTAATGATTGGCAAACAGAGGTGGACTTTGCTAGTGAGAGTTTTGGTCAAATTGGAATTGACATTTTGATGGCTAGACAAAATCAATCACATCTAGGTGTGGTACTGTGGTATATAACAGCGCCATTTAGGTATGACGTTTGGATTGGGTGTACTGTGGCATATCTTTTCCTGGTCTTTGTTCTTTGGGCAACGGACAAGGTCAGTCATTATGGTGAATCTGGTGTTATCAAAGTACCAGACAGCTTATTTTTAATTTCAGCTGCTTTCATGATGGCCAAGCTAGAAATTAGACCGCGACTGATGTCTGTTCGCATGTTTATCTTGCTGTTGTGGTTTGCGACACTTGTAATGATGGCAACGTATGCAGCCAAGATATTCGACCATACTCTTAACAAGCCACATTATAATCCTGTCAAGAGTCTATCAGGAGCATTATCTTACGGCGGCTCGTATCGATGGCACTTCAGTAACACCAACATGTCTTTCGAATATTTCAAGAACCAAGCAGAAGTTTCCCCGTTTACAGTAGCGGGTCAGATGCTACCATTCGCCAACAAATCGTGGCCAAATAGTTATTTATTGAATAACATAGAGGATGTGCCAAAACTCTTGACCGGAACAACAAATCTATTCATCGGAGATTCCATGACGAATTTTTTATTTACGACCATGTACTGCAATCTTCAAGTAGCTGGAGAGAAACTTAATCCAGTCCCGACTTCATTTCCTATTCGAAAAAATTGGAACGAAAGAGTCGAATTCGAAAAAATACATACCACTTTGATCAGTAATTTGGTCATTAGACAGTTAAAAGAGAAATACTTTGAAGTCAATTTTTGCCGAGGTGAAAATTCAATCACTGGTACTGTTGAGGCAATGGTGGTAGATGATATCATCGGATTATTCGGCTTGCTCGGCTGTGGAATTGTTGCAGCCTCTATTGCATGCATTTTTGAATTAATTGGCCACAGGATAAGACTGGTTTATTCCCGCAATCCAAAGGGTAGTCTAAAATTTCGTAAGAAGTACAAAATGGTGGTCGTTTTATTAGAACGACATGGGGTGTGGGTGGAAATTTTGGGAGATCATGACCACAATCAATATTTTGTAACCACAAGTGAGCTTGTCGCCTCAGAAGACATTGAAGTATCTCCTGCCGATTTAGGGGTAAAAATCGGCTCAAAAGTCAAGCTTCATTTCTTTGGTAATGATCCTCACACTGGTGGGAGAATATTTAGAAAATTGGATTGATTAATGCATTCAGATCTGACGAATGATAATAACTAGAAGTGTGCGTTTGATTGATGATGAATTGTATGTTTCGACATTATTTTGAAAATCAGTTTCTTATATGACATGAACCAAATGTAGGGTATGGAATCGGGCCGTGCAGCTGCTATTTTGTCGGATATTACCGAGTAGCTGAAAAGAGTATAATATCGCTATTGTCACAGGATCAATGACGACATGGATGAGACTGTGAACAGTGATTATGATGTGGGAGACCATTTGAGGGGCAGTTGAGAAAGGTTTGTGGTTTTAAATAACGCACGGAACTCATCATCGAGAATCTCCTCAGTAATAATGATGATTTTTCCTCAGGGATGTGATTTATCCAGAAAATTCTTATCCTTTGGGTTGATTTCTGTCATTTTTGAGACAAGGCAGATTCTGCAAAAAAAATGATGGAGGCTAAGGACTTAATAGTTTGGTTGAGACTTCATATATTGCTTGATTGCATCATATCTGGAATGAGCTATTATAGAGACAGACTTTGCCTGACTCGTATATAGCCTACCCGCTTGGATTGCCACTGAGTTCGCAGTCGTGCGACCTGCAATTTCATTATATCAATGTTATCAGTTAATTATTATTGGTCCTTGTGCTTCATGCTTTGCGAAGATATTTGACGAGGAGGGAGCTCGTGCTGGCATTGTATTAGATCTGTTCCAAAGATAATGTATCCATTGTCCTTGATCTGCACTGTATTAGAAAACAACGCATCTGTGTTTGTGGGTCTGGGGATGAACTTGTTCCAGAGCGCTTTAAGAGACGTTGTCATGGAATCATTCGTGGAACGTGCTGTAGCAGCTCACTTTTTGAACCCCTTTGTGTACGACGACTCGACAAGTCATAAGCTCTTCAAGAGATTCAAAGCAATGACAAATTATATCATGAACATAACCCCGTCTATCTTCAAAGCCATGCCTCGCTTCAAATGATGCCAATAATGCGTGCTGGACAGCGATCGTTTTCATTCTTCCCTTTTTGCACCAAAAAAGGGAGACTTTTTGAACGTACATGACCCTTACATTGGCTTCTTATTTGTACCTATGATTTTCATTCAGAAGAAAGTTAATCAACACTTACTTCTCGACTTACATTCCCAAGTCAAATAGTCAGAGTGTATATCGCTCTATTGCGAAATAAGGTTGGGAAAACTAATAAATTCTTATCTCATTTCAAGACATTGCATGGCCGACTCCAAGAGAAAGAACTCGTTTATGACTACAACCTGAACATATTTCCATGAATAATCTCCGTGCATGCTATGAATGATGCTTCCATTGATCTGTAAACAATCAAAGACAGACTACGTTGAAGATAAGAGTTTGAGAATAGGAAAAGTATACCGTATTTCCTCTAATATAAGCACCCCTCTAGTATAAGCAACACTTTTAACTGGTGTCCCTGATCGCTCCTGATGTCTCTAATACCAGAAACACGTCTATTATAAGCAACCCTTATTTTCCTTTGAAAAAGTCAATTACAGAGTATAAGTAGATATTTATTGGAATTGATTCTTAGAATCAAATAGTTCAGTGGATTTTTCATGCTGGGGAAAATATCTCTCGAGATCTGACTATCAGATTCATCAAGGCCTGTGGTCACAAACGCACATGATGGTTCAGAAGGCCATCGGATTCATTACTTTCAAGAAAGTGAACCGGCAGGCTATGCAGGTTGACGTCGGGCTGTGACTCAGCGCCGACAAGATAATCATGACTCATCAAATGCTGACTCTTCGTAAACATGATCACCGATAACGAAGAGGACGTCATCATGGAAACTCAAGTTCTGACAATTTACGGAACTTCTACTAAAATGTTCTTCTAATGCATTACACGATTTTTAGCTAAAATACAGCAGGGTCGCACTAAAACATACCGCGGTAAAATGAAAACAAGGTGGATTTTGCATTGATCCCTATAAGCAACAGGATCGAAAATTATGTCAAGTTGGAGATGCTTATATGAGAGGAAATACGATATTTTAGGCATTAAAATACACACTGTTAAAATACATTAAAATATTTACTGTTGATTGATTTTATTAGAGATTCAAAGCACATATGCAACAGCTTCCCACTGCAATTAAGAGCAGAACTATAAACGAATGAATTTCTAAACTAAGAAAAGCTCTGTAATTCAGGAACTATTGAGATAGAACACTTCAAAAATATCCACCATAAGTCACATAACATAAACTATATCAATTCAATCTTTGCGAGCCGCAGGCATCAACCATAGAATCCATTAATCGTAAACTCCATGCGGTCCAACTGGCACTTGAATTATATTGTAAATATTCAACTCCAATTCTGCGCATTTCCTTCTTTCATACCAAGCTATTGTCACCAATAAATTGACCAATATTCAACCATGAATCAATATGAAAATGCAACATCAAATGAAAATAAACATTGGTCTAACGTTTTGAAAATTCTATAGAATCATAATATGTCTCAATATACAATTAATTGTAAATTACGCAGCGTATTAACATCAAAGAATCTCACTCAGAGTAGTATATCCTAATCTACTACCTCTAAGCTGTCTATTATTTAATTTCATTGAATTTCTTCCTCTCCATAAAATTTCCGACTTTTCTCTTTGTCCTTATTTTCTTTCCACATTATTCATTTTTATCGATTACCATCTTTATTGTAGCTTTTCTTTGTATCATCTTTATTATAGTTTTTTTCTTGTCAAATTTATATTTGTCTACATTCAATTCTGACATCATAGTTTTGCAATTTTCTATCCAATTTTTTTGAATATTCTATTCTTGAAGTATTGTAAATCGCAGACTTGTAGTTTTGGTCATATGATGTATAAGTCATGGTCATGATGTAACAATAAATTTTGTTTTTCTCATTACGCCATATTTGATTTGTTATTCCTATTCACTAACATAATCTTCCGGGGCGAGGGACGGAAGCCCTATTATTGACTTAAATATATCACTTCGTGTTTTATTTGCACTATCATTAAAATTCTTTGATATCGTGAAATGTACTCGTGATCACCTATGGATCAGAAATATGGACACTAACCTCATTTATGGAGAACAAACTTAAAGTAGCACAAAGAAAGATGCAACGAAGTATGATCGGAATCATCATGTGGGGCAAGAAGACCAATGAATGGATTAGAGCGCAGACAAGAATCAAGGACGTGGTGGAAAAAGCAGAAGAAACCAAGTGGAGATGGGCGGGACATGTCGCAAGAATGCAAGAATAGATGGACTATCAGATTGACAGACTGAACCTCGCGTTATGGAAAAAGAAGCAGATGCAGGCCAGTAAAGAGAGGGACAGACGACATCGACAGGTTTTGTGGACAGCCAACATGGAAGAGACAAGCTCAAGATCGAGAAGAATGGAAGAAGCATACGCCTTTGTCCAACAGTGGAACAGAATACGCTGATGATGATGATGATGATGACTCATTGCATGAAGGATTTTTGAAAGCATCACTGATTTCCAATTTTTTCCCCAGAATCTGTTTTTCTAATTGACCTTTTACCAAATAGTTCATCCAAAAATTGTATTCAATTAACTTTATCAGTTTTTTCAGCAATACTCTTTCAAAATTTTGCTCTTGCTCGAAATTCGAACTCCTAAGTATTTCATACCATTCGATTTTGATTTGACTAATTTTTACCATTTTATCCTCCATTATTATGTGACACCCTCCTAAGATGCCCATTTTGTTGTTCGCAAATTCATTATGTTGACATTTTTCAAAATATATTTTCATTCCTATTTTATTTGCTTTTTTCTATTCACCGAGTCAAAAAATTTCTGAAAGTCTCTCGTTATCAAATATGAATGGTTATTCTTTCTTTGTGTTCGTATTTCAATATTCAAACTTAAAACTTCAAGTCTTCTATTTTTCTGAGATCCTGCCTGCTCTTCTGATGATAAGCGATTCCTTTGTATAATTTGAACAAATTTTATCTTTTACAATTGAAGTGTGGAAACGTTTCAGTGATTGTAATTGGTCGAAAATCCCTCTAAATTGTATATTTGTCATTTGTTTTTGGGATCAAAATGACTTTACTGATCATCCGTGATTGTAGAATACCTGTCTTTCGTGTGTTGTTAATTAAGACTATCAGTTACTTTTCTGATACAAATTTCATTGCTCAAGAGGATCTTACACATTTCTGGCGTTATTCATGCTGTACCAGCTCTTTTTCATTTCTCAATGTTTTATAGCTTTTACAACGTCTGTCTCATGTATTAATCATTTTTCTAGGTACACTGTAATCTGGCACCTCCTAAAGCGGAAGAAATCTGCATCCTAAAGCGTCACACACTAAAATTTCAGAAGGCTAAGTTGAATTAGTAGGCTAGCATACTGAAGAGAACAATAATCCTTAGACGTAAGCATCTGCATAGAGGAGAGCGTGAGTCACTGCTTGCCAGACAGCAGGAACGCTGTCGCATAACAATAGCTGCTATTGAGGACATCATAAGTTCAGGTTGCTGTATGTATACGTGAATCATTCTCCGCTTCATCTCATCGAGGTTATGTAGCTGGCTTTGACTTCGAGTGGCAAGTTGACTTTCCGTCAGTGATATTGCAATTAAATTGTTCATTGAAATTATCTGTTGAAGTTGTGCAGCAGTAAATTGCAAATATATGGGTATCATGATGTCATACCATCTTTCCCATCAACGTCGATCGAAATGCTGGATAAATGGAAAAGAAATATAATGACTTGAAACCAAATGGCCAAAAATCTGCATTCTACATTTTCTCGTGATAGTTAATCGTGACAGATATACTGATCAATTTGATTCATCAACTGACGGCAGCTCTGAAAAATGAGGTGAGTTTCCTGTTGCTCTGATAGCCTATTCGAAAGAGTTGTAATGCATGCATGCTGTATAGCACAAATGTAAATCGAGTCTGCGACTTCTGTAGCTAAAATGCCACTTTTCATAACGGGACTAAATTAATTCTTGCGAATAATGCAAATTATAAATTTCAAAAAGCTGAAAATTTTCGAAGTAGGCATACATTGTATTTGTCAATTTCATGCATTCATTCGCGTTATCTGTGCTCGGTGAAGCCTCTGAGAAGCAAATGCGCATTCTTAGAAACTGCGCAAAGTAGCCTACTCATCTGTTATAAGTGGCGTGTCCAATAAGGTTTCCGAACGAAGGTAGAAAAATAGTAGATGCACGCATGTGAAGGGTTAATTGAATTAGCATATCAAGTTTAGGATTCAATGCAAAGTTTTAAATGCTTTGATGTACACATGTATCATTTATGTGTGGTCAATTATATTCAGAATATTCGAAAATTCGTTTATTTCAATGAATTTTAATAGAAATACAACAATCAATTCTGTATTTAGTTTATTGGAGGCACAAATTACTTGACTGTAACCTGCTAATGTAGTCATTTATCACTAACTGTCATGATAATCTTTAGTCAGATAATAGTATAGACATCGAAAAAATGCAATAGACGACACTTAAGGACATTAGTTTCCATTATGTAGTAGAAATATTGTCTTCAGTCTTTCCTGATTCATACATTTAAGAAGAAACAAACATCTTTGTAAACATATGCTTAAAATTTCTCATTCAATCTTTCAAACGCTTTTATCTAAACTATTAAAATTCTGCTGCTATATAGTTGTGAATTCGTTTAATAAATACTCATCAAAATATATGAAATTCCGGATGTTGAACTATGGGCCAACAGACTACTGACAAATTAGAACTTCTATACTTCTGTATAAAATCTTCTGCCAATAAATATCCTTCTTCTCAGTATTCAAATATCCGCGGTTTTTCTGCAATGTCCAAACACTATTGGATGCAAACGTATTTTTAATGCACGGCGTTAAGTGTTCGACTTCTATAAATATTCAGTCCATCCTTTTGGCTACTTTTAAAAGTAAATCCATTTTAGCAATGAAAGTCTCTTTCATACTCTATTCATATCAGTCATTATTATTAAGTTCTCAACGTAGCATGATATCAAGGCAAAAATAGACTCCAGCACAAATAAGAAAGACTAAACAGTCATCAACACAAAAAGAGAAGATTAATTAATTAATATAGAATGTTTCTATTCTGTAAAAATACATGATAAGGTAATTCTGATGGCAAGAAAATGTCCGTCTATTGAATGGAACTTTTTTTATTTTTTTCATAAAATCATCTCATGATCAGCATATCATGCTGGTTTCCTCAAACGAACTATACTCACATAAAACCAAGACCTCTGACGTTGAACAATTTCAGACGCCTTTAAAAAATGGCTATTAAATCACCGTAGAAAAGGAGAAATTCCATTTTTTAATTTTTATAAAATTTCTAACGACGATCTTGGGCCATATAAGCCACACTAGTTATTATTTCTGAAGTCAACTTAGCTCATGCATGTTTGGTAGAGACCTGTGACGCTCATATTGTTTTCATCTGATTAATAAGTACGGCTACTTGTTGTCGACACATAGCAGTTTGCAAGACAGTGCATGCTGTCTGAAGTGGGAGAGTCAATAAGAAACATGTGCAGTATTGCATTAGAACTTTCAAACGAATATGGATTGTTAGCATAACATGTGCTATTTTTTGGAGATCTGAAGCTAGTGAATTTCCATAATCTGTAGAACATCGAATAACTAACAAAGGAGCCAATTTTCTGCAACAAGAGGTTTCAATCATTTTATCAAAGTACATGTGCATGTATTCAATTCAGCATTGATAAATTATATTATCTAGGCGTTTATCAAAATAGATAGCGTAATAAAAATAATTAAAAAATACGATATGTTCTGTGTATGCATGATTATAAGAAATTCTATTTTTTTCAATTGTCTGTCAAATCAAAAACTTCGAATTTTTGAAGAAATCATAATTTGTTCAGCCTGCTGCATGTAGCATGTAGATCCTTGCATCTTAAAGTTAATTATTTTCTTCCTTTCACTCCATAGTTTGTACCTAAAGTTCCTTTTTCTTTTCAGCAATCATCTCGACTGGAATATCAGTGAATACTAATATATGGTGTCCAAATATTATATATGTGCTTTGACGGATGCAGCATCTATGCCATCACGGTACATGCAGTCTTGTTTCTAACGTATAATCTCCAACGCGATCGACAGTATTTGGTCACCGTAGAAACTGCTGGAAGGACTTCTTCGTGTGCGTCACATCTTCACCAAGACTCTGTGAATTTTTTGGTGCCATAAATTACTTTGAATTCCTTAGTTTCCATCTTTCTATAATAATTCCTTGATGATTTCCATGATGTTCTAGAGCTGCAATATCCGCTAGTTTAAATCGTAATTTACTTGAACAATAATAGAGATTGATTTGCATATCTAGCACTTGATTGTTATTCGATATTCGCATCTTGAGACTCTATTTGTTACTTTATCTTTATTGCAACTGTTGATCTACGATTTCACACATGCTTTTATCTACATAATTCTGTAATAAATATCCTGCATGTTTCTGACATTTTTTACTGTCCCGACACTGATTATATTATGTAGCATTTGTATTTTTGTCACCGAAAATTGCGTGGTCAGGCCAAAATTTTCATTGTACATGTATACATGAGATTTCGCTGCATCTGTTACAGAAATAGACCTGTGATTGTATTCAATTTGGAACTGGGTGTCAATTTTATAAATTTCAAGTGAATTTCAGTAAAGTTTGTTTTATGTATTCGAATTGTACAACACTAATATCCTGTTCTCTTGTATAACAGTACTACAGGGGTTAAAGGGTTCTTATTTCTTCAGAGGGTTGTTTGTAAAGCAAGAGATAAATATTGAATGAATATAATGAGAGCTTTGTCTGCAATAAATCTCAATACGTAACCCGTCTAATGCTGAATAAAGATAGTAGTATGCATTGTCATAAGGGAAAAGTAGAATATGGCATTGAAAACATGTTTTAGGAGGTGAGAGGCTAGCCTTCTAAAAGGCGCATGTTTTAGGATTTTTTTTGTTTGTTACGAATAGTGTCTTGCTTTAGGAGGTGATTCAGCTCGCTTTAGGAGGCGCTGTATTACAGTGTAGGCCTATAAAGGTTCACTGGTGCAGTCGTGGTCTAGTTTCATCATTTCCATTTTTTGATTATAGGTTTTCCTTCTCCCAAATTTATTTAACTTTTGTATACTTTTTCTTCGGTGGAGATATGATTCCAGAGACTTATAATCAAATCAATGGCATGTTCATCTTCAATATGAATTTCATCGTTCTTATCTTGCATTATTTTGATTTCTTTCTTATTGCCATGTTTTCCTTTTATCTTGTGCATCTCATTCCATTTAGAATTGTTGATAAATTCTTTATTTTCTTAGCTGCTATCATATTCCACCATTTCCTTCGCAACCATTTCTTTTATTTTGTTTGCACGTGCTTTGCGACGTTTCAAACTTATGCTGCCATTTATAAGCTTATGCATAACCATACAGTAAATCAAAAGATTCTAGAATAGGATTTTTTTCAAAATATTTTGGATAAAGCTAAATCACATATTACATGTACATGAATAGCCTACATTACATGAATTGCAGATTTTCCGAAAATAATCGAGCTCTGACCGACTACAAATCGAAAAGACCTTGAGGAAGAAGTTCATGTAAAGTTCGCACATTTTTGGTGTATGATCACCTTTTCGTTTTGCCAAGGTCACATCGATGTGACAACTCGAATAGGGCCTTTAGATCCTTAGTTTTATTGTTGGTGCAACAAATGACGAATCAGGTAATACAAAATACCAATTGCAAAGGAGCCTCGAAATCAGATTCATGAAATAGTCATCTGCAATGCACAGACTCAATAGAATGCTAAGGACATTCATGGAATTATTCCTAATTACAGATTATCTGATAAAAATGATTTCAGAATCAGTCATGTGCACTTATGAGTTATAACAAATGATAAGCTAGCCAATTACAGGATAATCAAGCAGATTGGATTCAACAATGCCAAACTCAATCCATAGAGTAAGTAAGCTTTAGATCGTAACAATTAAATCTGCATACCCATTGTGTATGAACTCGAGTTGTGACTCAGTACCATCTGATATATCATGCAAATTTTGGCAGTTTTGGAGAAATTAACACGGAATTGACTGATCATGATAGCAACACAGAAAAAGAATAGTGTATTACAAATCCTCCGTGTCATGATAACCTTGAAGAGACTTAATAGGAGCAGTTTCTTGAGTTGATCTGAAATCGATAAGTTGACGAACACCATTAGCAATAATAATTGATCGACAGAAAAATAATCTAAGTTGATACACTATACATGCTGTATATGTGAGGTAATGTTCAATTTATCGGCATAAGCCTGTACGCATAGTGGAAAATACATAAAATACCAATTAGAATTATATAATGACACAATTATTAAGATGGAGTACAAGATGATCAAAACAAAGACAACTTTCTCCTTCCCACATCCCACAATTAAGTAGGGAAATTGCTTTTTGATTACTATGTTTAATTGCCGGATGCTGTTCATTTCGAAATTTTTTGGATGTGAGGAATAAGCAAATTCACCTTTTACAGCCGAAACAGAACCATCAGCAAAGGATGGAATCGAAATAAAAGGAACACGAGTTAGGAGACGTAACACACTTAATGTTCTTTACACTTTGTCTTCTCGTATAAAGGAACGTAATTGCGTTACGTCAGTCACCTTAATTCCTTTATTTCGATTCCATCGTTTTCTGACGTTTCCGTTTCAACTGTAAAAGCTGGATTTGTTTATTCCACACATCATTCGAAAAATTTCGAATGAGCAGCATCCGGCAATTAAGCACATATCAATAAAATGATTTCCTTAGTAGTAGTGATCCCATTGGAAAATCAAGTGCAAAATGTGAAATGTGAAATGATGAGTCATCCCTCCTCTGGAAGGAAGTGGCCAAGGATGTGCTCGAAGGGATGGGTCCGAGCGGAAGAAACTGTTCCCTCCCCCCTTGGAAGGAAGGATGAGCTCTCCTGTGAGGCAAGGGTGGGAAAGTGTTTTACCTTTAGAAAAGGGCAGGTTTTGGACGTTTTGGGAGAGGAAAGGTCCTATATCGGCCAGAAGGAGAGCTCGGATGGACAAACGGAGGTAAGATTCGGATTCTA
Organism: Prostheceraeus crozeri; assembly: GCA_907163375.1. Lineage (NCBI taxonomy): Eukaryota > Metazoa > Platyhelminthes > Polycladida > Euryleptidae > Prostheceraeus > Prostheceraeus crozeri. The sequence goes on from CAJQUW010009285.1 coordinate 20,730, forward strand.
CGTGTAATTTTGGGTTAGGGAGGTGATTTCCAGCAGAATCGGAAAAAAAGTGTTGACCCCCCCCCCACCAGTCAGACTTCTATCTCTGGTTCTAGAAAAGGTCGAAATACGTGTGATAGCGCGTTTGAAAGCTAAGAGTGAGACAAATTCAGTGGACGAAACGGCTTGTCTCTACGTTCTTTCGTTGAGGTGTGGGAGTGACTTTAAGATTTTTGACCATCACCGAAAAACGACAGAGTTAGAATTTTTACGAAAATGGCTCCAGCGGGCGAACGAAGCATCGGACACGAAAACTGAGACCAGATTTGGAATCAGCGTGACATTTTACACCTGAATAGATGGGTTTTGAGGGTCGTGGGAGTGACATAAATACGCAAACACATACATCTTCGATAGGAAACAATCTCTTCTCATGAAAATACGAGACAAACGTTCAACATTAGACAGTGTTTCATTATAAACGACTGCAAAATCTTGTTAGAACTGTGTCATTCATGCTATGTCTCAGATGTGATAGGAAGAAAGATGACAGACACAGTTGAGTTTACGAATGAATTTTGTTCAATGCGTTTTCATCGACAAAGTCTTCGAGGTGTGATTAGGGACTACATCATCTCATTTCATCATGAAAAGGCAGACTTAGAATTTGCTATCGCTAAAGGTTACTTCGTTTTCCAACAGCTCATGGACAGTTTGATGAAGAAAGATGTGGAAGGACGATTAGTTGCAGAGATCGAATTTGAGAAAGTGACTGATGAACATGCGGGCGAATGTGTGGTGTTTCATTTTGCATCCTATTCTGCAGAGACGATAAATGATCCTAAAGATTTCTATCAGCGACACATGACGAAAATTGCATCTCGACTAGATTCATTTCATGAGCATGGATCGAACGTGCTCCTATGTCGCATAAAACACATTCATATTCAACTCAATGTGCTAAACTAGATTTGACTACAAGATTTGGGAAAAGCAATCATGAGTCAGTCGTCCGCGTGCCTCCTTTTCCCTGCCACAACGAAGTCAGGAGAGAAACGGAGTTCTCTGATTGGCTCTCATAGTGTTAAGTGTGGATTCGCAGGAGCCTATAAGAGCAGTCATCTCCCCATTTTCTCTTCATTTCATTCTCATGACTTGAAAAGCGTGTGTGACTTGCTCAAGCCATTCTCCGTCTCAATTTTGTCTGATTCAATCCTGTTTCCAAATTTACAAGTGAGTGTCATGACTGTGTGGCCTAAACCTTACCAACATTTTGGAAGAGAGGCACAGGAGAGTGTGTGACCGATGATTGTACAAGCCTATTTTGTTGAATCATCGCCACCGCCGCCTCTACCACCTAGACGCTTTACCTTTAAGTCTTTTAGGGAATTGAAACTTAATTCGGGTCCTAAGCCCAAGACATTTAATTTACTGGACGATGACGAAGACTTAGACTTTGGTGATAAGCTTTAAATCATGTGAACGCCCCAAAAGGTCCTCTTAAGGGCCATCTCATATGTCACTGCTAAGCTAAGGATTTTCTTTTCTCTGATGATCATGAATGTACTTAGTGGTATTTTTTCGTTACAGACTGCCATGGCCATGAATCCTACTCCAACTGCTGCATCACTCAATCCTCAACATCTCGAGCTGTGGAATCCGAAAATTGAAAAGGTAATTCACGGCTATCCTACCTACAAACAACAAGTGTGTTCGACTCTATCTTCAAACGCCGGCGGTATACTTACCAAAAGTGGATACGCAAGTAAATCGTTGCGGTCAAAACCTGAGTATCCCTATTGATAATTGGTTGCGTCAGCAGCTTGACATTTTAGAAGACGTTGTGAGGCAAAAGACTCTTATTCCTACTGAACTATTGCAGTTGTGGCCAGAAAAGAAAACTTCTTATTATAAACCTTTGTATCGCGGCACTCGCTGCTATATTTTGCAAAGCAAGTATTGTAAAGTCACTTCAGGAGTGACAGTTGAACAGTCAGTTGAAACAGAATTGCTATCGCTAGGTGCAGGCTTTTATTCATTTCATATTGAGGTGCCTGCTGTTTATGTGGGACCTCATCAATCTGACGAGAATTTGATTTGTCTCAATTTGGGCATTGCTCAAATTCATCATCAACCTGAGTTAACAGGTCTTGATCACATTGAGAAAGTCATTGATTCTTGTGTCAAAGAGTGTCAAGAACCTGTCACCAAACCTAAACGTCGTCGTACATCAAAGAAAGATGGTGTTATCGCCAAAGAGAACTCTTAGGTGTTCTAATCAGTTAGTTTGTAGTGAATGTGGAAAACGCGGTCTTGCGCGTTATGTTAAATTAAAACATTGTAATCATGTTGAATGTATCTTTTGTTATGTAAAGGACAGACATCCTCGTAAAGTTCCTGCTCAATGTATTATCTTGTAATTAAATCTTTTTGATATTGTAGGTTGTCATCTTCATAGACAGTGAGGGGACACCAATACAAGAGTTGAGTGCCATTGCAATGAGGGAAAGCGATCAAACTGTTGTTAGTGTATATCATAGATTTGCCTACTGTCCACCACACAAAGACGAATGGTCACGGCGTCATGTGCATGGACTTGATCCTTCTATTTTGATTCATATTGGATTTGTAAATGAAACGTATTTGATGAGTGATTTCAAGCGGTGGCTGTCAGGTTTTCATATTGTTAAAATATTAGGAAATGATTCTGAACGAGAAGCAGCAACACTTCAGTTGCACATTGATAATTTATGTTTACCATGTTGGGTAGATCGTGTAAGACAAGACTATCATATGCATTGTGATCAAAAGAAGTTTAGAGATGAAATTATTTTTTGATATGGCTGTATGTTTCGGTGAGAGACATCACCTTTACAGACCACCATCCCATTGTAATACTAGAAATAAAACCACCTACATCGCAAAACTCTCTTCACGCTGGCATTGCAGTCTCTATGATGGTTATGAACTGTATCTATATTATTGTCAACAGCATGGGTATATGCAAAACATGTTTTTACTCCTTGTGAATGAGTGATGATCTTTTCATGAATTGTGAATTTTGACTAATGTTGAATAAACTTACAGTGGAACATGATTGTTATTTCTGTTTTATTCATATTGGAAGTCATTGAAGCAATATGAAATCTATAGTCACAACGTTTGTGATGACGCATCGTACCTTAAGTAACCACGTGTGTCATTTGACTCTTGATCAACAAGAATTCGATGGATTTTTACCAGATTGGAAACTTACATTTAAAATGAAGATGATATAAAAGTAGTGGCAACTGAAAGCCTTCCTCTCTTCAAAAGATTGATGGAAATTTTACAACTTCAAGATGTGAAGGGTAGACTCGTTGCTTATATAGAGTTGAAAGATTTGCGAAAACCACTTCGTTTTGGATCCTATTGCTCAGAATGGATTACTCTTAGTGATCAATTTTATGCTCGACATATGGAGAAAATCATGGAGAAAATGGAAGAGACGATGGAAGGAAATGCATGCGTTGTTAAACATATCATGATTCAACTGAGTGTGTTTACATTCACGACTTTATTTGATCGTCAACATGTGTAAATGAAATAATAACTAGTTCAATGAATCATTCGTTTTATTAACCCTTGTCAGTGTGGGTGGGCACTAGAGTAAATGAGTCATTTTGCTTGGTGTGGGAGATGAATAGGTCTTTGTGCGGTAAAACGGGCGTGTTGTAACATGAGTCATTCTGCTTTGTTACTCATAGGTCTTTGTTCGCTAAAACGGGCGTGTCACTGAAGTCTTTGTGAGGACTAGAGCGACTTTGTATATAAATAGGGAAGGCTTCCACCCACGCAGTCAAAAGTTCACGTGTGATAACTCTTTGTCACGTAACAAAGACAGGGAAGACATGAAAAGGGAAACGCATGTGATTGGAGCTAGGTGTGGTTATAAAACTGACAACTGAGCTCATGGCAATCACTTCCGTCCTTGCGCTAACCATGCAGTTGCTCGAAGCCATCAACTCCTCTGCTCTCGCACTGGGTACACTGAACTCCCTTACTTTAGCATCGGGTAAAAATGCTTTCAATCAAAAGATAACTCATCATTGAAAAGTTGTTGCCATAAAAGCACCAAGTCATCGGATGGATTATCTAAAGGTTATCTCAACACAATATGGACTCATTGTATGTGTACCGTTAGAATATTGGACACGGTTACAATTCAATACTCTTGAAACATTCCTGAAAGAAAATCTCACCATTCCCAAAGAAATTGTTCGACACCATGGGAACCGGCCACAAGTTCCCATCATGGAAAGACGATACATGCATGTTCATATGGATAGACACTGTCTCATCATCCATGAAAAGGAGGGCAGCGAATTCGACTTACTCAATTGCAAGCCTCTCCCCATTTTGGGAAAAGGATTCTACTCATTTGAAATTAAAATTCAAACCATGTACATGGGTCCGCACAGGGCTGGAAGGTTGTTTACGTTGAATCCCTATCTTGTCTCCATAACCTTTAAAAATGGTGTCCATGTTGATGATGATCAACTACAGTAACACTCTCCACGCACTGAGAACGGACCATCGGTCTTTCTGACACCAAGGCCTAACGGCCACCTTATGAAGAAAGAAAACATTTACACTCACCATGCCACACATGAACATCACTCTCTCCGTCTTTATTAGGCATTACACTCATCACTCAGGTTTGAATCATGTGGAAATTATTAGCATGGCTCCATGTATCATGGAGACGTCAGTGTGCTACATTTCATGATATGAAACGTCAACTTCAGATAACTCTAGAACGCTTTCAACTACGAAGGTTGCATCACGCTATCCTACCCAACTCTTGCCGTTTGATTAAGGTAGGAGAAGGCATTGTATTTATTCGCATTCAAAAGATGATTCTACATAATGATCACTGCTACATCGTGATTCCAAAACCCGCATGGGAAAAGTGTAAAAGGGAAGTTCACTCAACCCTCATGTCTTTTAAGATTCATGCTCCTCATCCGCATCATCAACGCCATGCGCGAAATAAATCTTAGAAGAGACATCGATTTAGAACGGTTGCACGTCCATCTTCCCGATTCAGTGTATCATCGCGGTCGTCCACAAATGTCGGTCATTCGCATGAGCAACGGTCGAAATCTTCAAATCTTTCGCTGCGGCAAAATCCAAGTCTTAGGAAACCCTTCTCATTTCGTGATGCAGTCCATGTGTTACGAAGTCGTCAAGAAAATGCGAACACTCATGCCTCATCTACGACTCAGTCCCCTGACATTGAAGAATATAGTAGTGTCTGTTCAATTGAAGATGTTAGTGAATCTAGCAAACATTAAAACCAGTAATCATTGTATATTTTATGAAACTGAACTCTTTCCTGCTGCTCTGATTCGGAAGTGGCATCTTGTACATATTGCAGTGACATTGTATCATGACCGGTTTACGTGATATCAATAAAGTAGCTGACATTGTTAAATCTTTAATGCGTTATCTGTATGAGTCACAGTTAATAGAATCGTGTTAATCACATGATGTGTTTTGAATGAGTCATTGCAATAAACTACCGCCCACACACTTGTCGGTGAAAAGGTCATCAACAAGGTTCATCGCTTTATGAAGAGTCAGCGCTATTTATAGACATGAAATGATGCCCACACACTTGTCAGTGAAAAGGTTGAACATGACTGATTAGATTTTCATTTAACTGAATGCCACTTTACCACTTCATGAGTCAGAGCTATTTATAGACATGAGTCAGCAAAGTGGTTGATGTTTCCTAAGCCGAAGAAATTTTCATGATGTTACATTCGTTGGAAACTTGAGGATGTTAACTTTTTTAACTTACAAACTCTGTCATGGTTATGACTATATTTTATACTTTACCTATCTTGCAAACTCTCAAATGCTTGTCACTTTATTTTATACTTTACCTATAAATTGCTAAAGTCCATAATCTATGGGGATAGGGTTACCGACGGTGGGATTGAGGGATTTAGGGATCTAGGGTTTTATATAACACAAGTGAATGTTAACTCTTAGTGTATAGTACATTTATTAACTTAAGCATTTGTGAATGATATATCTAAATTGCTAAAGTCCATAATCTATGGGGATAGGGTTACCTACGGCTGGATTTAAGGATTTAGGGTTTTATATAACACAAGCGAATGTTAACCGTTAGTGTATAGTACATTTATTAACTTAACTATTTGTGAATGACATTATTCCTAACATTACAAACAACTACTTTATTTCTAACTTTACAAACAGTGAGATGATTCTAACTTTATTTTATTATTCACCTATCTTACAAACATTGAAATGCTTGTCACTCTATTTTATACTTTACCTATCTTGCAAACTCTGAAATGATTCTAACATTAATTCAAACTTTACAATCATCAACTTTATTTCTAACCCTACCCATCTTACAAAATGATCAAAACTTTTACTTCTGTCTATTGAGTGAGAATCCCATCTTTATGTCAAAAGAAAAACGAGACAGTCTGTACATGATAGAGAGAGAAAGAGAGAATATGCATATTTGAACCGAATGAGAATCAAAAGTTACAACATGAACAGTTGCAAAAGTCAAATTACAAGTGAATCTTGCAGGTACACAAAATAAACACCAAAGAAAATGCGAAAAGTTATCACAGTCGAAAGTGTCCATTCAAATGTAGCAGATGCGAAATTGGAAAGCAATTCTGTCTAGGAGTAGTTTTAGAGAAAGGTACATTAATGCGTCTCAAGCTAGTTGGTGGTATAAGCACATTTAGTGGATGCGTTGGACTCACAAAACTCTTATACAATGTCTCAAAGGATTGAAGTCTTTTGATAGAAAATGATTCAAAGTTGCTAGAGCATGCACAATCTTTTCTATAAATAGTTCTCTTGCATCGTCTGAATATACGTTTCATCATCACCTTTACATCACTGCTAAGCACACCAAACAAAGAAGCTGAATACAACATAAGCTTTTCCATGACATTGTAATACCCGGTCCATAAATCATCATGACACAAAGTAAACTTGAGTGATTTCAATGAATATATACGCTGAGAACATTTCGACTCCACTTCACGAAAATGTCTAGACCAGCATAAATTATCGTCTTATACAACACCTAACACTTTTGCCTCATCAACAATAAAATTGGATAAGTCAAGAAAAGCGTCATTACATGCATAATTTTTCTTTTTAAAATGAACAATCTTGGTCTTGCTCTTATTCAACATAAGATCACTCTCAGAGCACCACTTCTCCAAACAGAGAAATTCGTCGAAAATGCGATCTGTTATATTATAATCGTTTTTAGTCAAAGGTACATCATCAGCATATTGTACAATCTTTGTCGTTTCATTGGCATTAAAACATTCACGAAGACGAACACTTTGGTACCTATCCTGAAGATAGGAGATAGTCCAACAAATGAAACCTGAGGGAAAGCCAAGAGCCTGCAACTTGGCAACCAAAATGTCATGACGAACCCTGTCGAAAGCACATGAAAAATCGAAGCCATTAACATGACAGATGTGACATTGTCAGAATCGAGCATCTCAGTAACATAATTATGAATCGTAATCAAGGATGATGTACAATCGGTTTGAGGCTTGTAGGCAAACTGAAAGTCAGGAATACAGCTAGTTATTTTAGAATACATGCATGACAACACATGTCTCTCCAAAAGCTTGCATGGCACACTTGATATTGTGATGGGCCTCAAATTTTCAACAGAAACTTTAGATTTCTTCGGCACAGGAACTACAACACAAGATTTGAAAGATGCTGGAACATAGCGCAGCAAAACAGACGAATTGATAATGTGACACTGCGTTTCAGCAGTAAATGGGGCACCAATCTTATAAATTCGGTTGGGAATACAATCAGCTCCTGAAAACTAATTGACGGACAATTTCTCCAGACAGCCGAAAACTTCAACAGGGTCAGATAGAGGACACCAACTGTCATCAAAATCAAATTCTATAGGTTGAGAGACACAAAATTTGTTCACAAGTGCACGATTGATTTCGTCAACAGCATATTCAACAGACGAAAATTGAGAATTAGTGATTCCACAGTGTTATTATTTGCTTGCTTGCCCTTGTAGTGGGCTACTATGGGCCAAATATCTCTCGATGTTTGCTTGGACCTTTTCACCCAATTTTCTTAACAGGCTTTTATAATTTCTTTGCATTTTTGCTTAAGTCTGTTGTACTCCTGAAAATCACGATTTCGGTACGCCTGCCATCTGCGATTAATACAATCCTTTGCTACTCGGCATGTCTCTCTCTGAAATGAGAACTTCTTTGATTGGTATGCAGCTAAGCAGACAATCAAGAAAAACTGAGTAAAACCGTTCAACTTTACTATCAACATCATCAGCTTCATAGACACATTGAAAGGAACTTTCACACAGAGCAGATAAAAAATGTTGCACATTTGAACTTCTCAAGTCAAAAAGTTTACGAACGCAGAAATCATGAGTATCGGCCTTGTTTACAAATGGAACTAACAAAACAGAGCAATGAGAGGCTCTACGATTACTGAATAGCGAGCGCCCAACTTCAGCAGATCCGTAATTTTCACTCAAAGTTCTACTCACGAGAAAAATATCTAACGTGGACTCAAAACGAGTTGGATCACAGACCTTGTTAAAAAGATTAAAACTGCGCTTTAAAATGGATGAGTCAAAATCGTTAAAATCACCTCTATAATGACGTTTGGGAAAGATTGATTTTCAGTCATACTGTCTAAGACATCAATTACAAAATCGTTCAGCTCTTTATGATGTAAAACAATACGAGGAGGTACATATATAGCCAACAAATTTATGATTTCAGAATCAATTATTATTTTTAAAAACGGACATTCACAAAATGATGGATTAGCATCACTTTCAAAAATGGAAACTTGGAGATCAGACGTAGCCCACACAGCTACTCCACCACCTATACGATTCTTTCTATCACATCGAAGCATGGAGTAACCATCTATATTGAAAAGGCAACTGTCATGCGCATTACTTAGCCAAGATTCAGTGATTATCACAATATCTGGCTTCAAGGTGGCACAGTGAATGCGAATATTGTCCATTTTCCCAGAAGAAACAATTGAATGAGCGTTCATCATGAAAACTTTTTGGTGCACGAGACATGGACACATTTTCAGAACCTTTACCACTACTGCTAAACGCTCGACAAGCTTTGCACGATTTTTCCTTTGCGTATAACGACTTTTTCACCATTCCTCCTTCGTCGCTTCAGTTCTTGGAGTAACTCTTTCTCTTCGTTCTGTTGCTTCCTTGTAAGGTCAGGCTTGATATATACGTTCCGATAGTCTGAGGATTTTGACAGCATTGGACCACACTTGACCAATCTCATCTTCCTCTCAAACAGCAGAAAATTCACCTTTATTGGTCGAGGTTTATGACCAAGTTTGCCAATTCGGAAACACTTGACAACATGAGAATCGACAAAATTATCATCAAGATAATTCAACAATTCCATCGTTTTCTCGGAATCGACTTCGGGATCACTTTGCTCGGGTAGACCAAAAATGACCAGGTTGTCTTTCCAAATTCACGATCCTCAATTTCAGAAATTATGTCAGATTCCATTGACAACTTTAGTGATTGCAGCTTCTTGTCAGCATGACTTGTTAGAGTCTCCTCTATTCCTGAGGTTAGAGAAACATGCATTTCGTTCATTCTCTTCACGAAAGTCTCCTCAAGCTCTTTCAGCTTTTGCTCTGTTTGTTGAACGACATCATTCTTGATGCTGTAGATGGCATCATCAAGGGCAACTTTCAAGTCTTTGAGAGTAAGAATTTCCTTTTCACTTTTCTCGATGGAATCGACAGCACTCAGAAGAGCTGAAGTCAGCTTGGCTTTTGAAAGCTTTCCAATCTCGGAAGCAGACATCTTACGGAATTCTGATACTGACAACCTCTCCGACATGATCGAGAAAATACAAGCTTAGATGCCACAAAAATTAACTCGAAAAGGAATCGAACTCAGGGCACTGGGATCACAGGCAAGAACTGAAGGCACACGACTGGAGGTGAACTTGATTCGCAACAATCTGAGAACACTGAATGTATCCTGATCAGCGATCAATCATGAGCGAGATGGTCGATTGAACACACACGAGATTGCACTTGGTGGATTCTCGCGAACTTACAGATATCAATGATGCCAGATAGATGTGAATAGCGATCACCACCGAAAGACCGCAAAATCCACACAAATCCACAAAAAATGGCGAGATGCGATGCAGACGATGAATAATTCCCACGAAATGACACAGGCAACGTTGAAAGACGTCGATTGATATAAAAACTCCAATTTCGAGTGATATCGACGATCACAAAATCAAGAAAACATCAAGGACACACGAGACGACGAGACAGACAACCGCATGCGACGACTGCTACAACTCATACTTATACTTATACTTACTGACATGTTATTGAATGAAAGACATTTCATCACAGTCACACATAGTCAATACTATACACGGAGAAAGGGAGAAAATAAAGTCACTGATGTGTGCGGAGAAAACAAAGTCACTGATGTGCCGGAAACTGTACAGGGACAAAACAATGTCAGCAAAAGCACTGCATACCCCATCGATGATATGTTGTGATCAGGAGTTGGACGCATGTTACAAGGCGCTCACATACAAGATCCCATAGAAAACGCTATGGAGAGAAAAACAAAACATCAACCACAACAGAGAGGAAGCATACATCATCATACATCGTCGGACGGAGGAAGAGAAAGTTTCTGTCTCTTGGGTGGAGGTAGATGTGCGTCTGGATGGCCATACGGTAATGAGTGGTTAGGCCTCATCCAGCATCGCTTGTCTTCCCCAAGAAGAGAGTGTCCGTTTCCTAAACGTTGTTGTCGAGACTTTGTGTACCTCTGATTTTAAAATCGTCATATTGACTGAATTTATTTTAGTTGAATTTATAGCATCTCGATAGTCTCTATGTGTCATTTTCCTAACGATGGACTTCAAGATGCCTTTCGCCCGTTTTATGGAAGGTTCTGATGATTTTAACTTCATAGAGTACATCTTCGGGCGAAGCAGGATCATCTCTTCTATCCTATTACCGGCGCATTCATCTTTGAAGCAACCGAGCTTTGCTTTATTTAAGGTCGAGTAAAGCGGATGTTCTTTGGGATAGTTGGAGCTATCAAAGTGTGGCTTTAGCTGGTGCAGAACATCTTCCCTGCTGACTCCTTTCCTAGTGGTGAGTGCGAGGAAAAAGCTATCAGTATCCCCGCCTACCAATTCTGCATGATGGATGAGTGGGCATGATTTTATCGTGTGGTAGTAGAGGTTGTACATCTCAAGCTTGTAGTGATCTAAAACGGCTTGACCTATGTAGATGGGTTTGCACAACTCTACTTTGGGTTTTATCATCTTAATGCCGGCCAGATCTTCGGTAATGGCATCAGCATGTACAAAGAGTGGCGAACGATGCATTTTTCTAGCTACTTCAGGATCAGTCACCAAATTATAATTGATGCGTTTTCTTACATCCTCTATGGTTTTACCAAAGAGGGAATTGTTCTTAAATTTGAAGAAATCCTTTTCAAAAGGATTCTTGGAGGCAGCACGTTTCTGGCTATTAAAATCTATGTAAGGCTTCAAAAAGGCCTTTTGATGAAATTGAACACCCCTATGCACTTTTTGTAACTGCATGCCTATCCTTAAATAAAATTTGAGAATTTTGTAATGAACAATGTAATGTTATTTATCATACTGGGTGAGAGGCAGCTTTCTAGCAGGATGATATTTCATTTTATTTTCTCCTTCATGCTTAGATTCTAGTTGCTCCATGAAGGGAGAATACATATCCTCAGTCACTATACCAGACTCCGGAGCAAGAGGAAAGTCTGATGTCTTATTCTTAATGCAGTCTGGATAGGTGAGGTCGACTTCAAACAAATAACCTATGTTGGCCTCATCTTCCAGTCCTAAAATGTGCTGGGGGTTGGAAAAGTGTTCAACCTCATGGGGTTCAAGCCAAGCAAAGTGGGATTGTGGCAAAGGTTTCGACAGCGCACTTCCATATCAATTATTTTGGTCGATGTACATCAGGTGGGTGTCAAATTCACCATCGACTTTTTCATTGACATGCTTGTTGACAAACGTCAGTCAACCTCGGATCCCGCGTTCAAACATGGTGTACATTTCGGGATCGTCTAACAAATGTATTTTTCCCTAGTCATTTCAAAAGCTGACTGGTAGGACAACCCCGGTAAACTAATCTAATGGAGACTAAAAGCCTCAAGTACTTCAATCAACACTAGAAGCGCGGATACGTCAATTGACGTAATTTTTTTTACAAAATTGAATTAGTATGCTTTTCAATTTTTTTTCGAACGGATCTTCATTTACATTTATTTATTTATCTAGGAGTTTATCATCCTCGAAATTTAAAGAATTTCATTAATCAATTAAGGAACTATTCATGAAATGTCTTTAACCGCGAATACGTCAATTGACGTAAAATGTATAATTCCTCGCAAAGATGACGTTATTCAACATAACTTATTCTAAAATCGGAATTTCAAGTAAAAGCAAATATGTAATCCATCAATTAAGTATGCATTAAAGCATTTTCACGTACATGTATGATGAAGAAGAGGTCACTCATGTCGTACACATTTAGTGCAAACATTTGCTGTGCACTGGCCACAAACTGGGAGAACACACACTGAGCATCTCGTGACGGTTCTGTTCTTTGTACAATGGGAGAGAAAAAGGCAATTGACACAACTCTCCAAAGGAGGTGGCCTGGGCACATGTGGACCGACGATGGTCCTCGGTTGGCGACCTGGACGCACTGGACCAGCTGATTGAAGTTGGTCATCATCTGTTCGAAGTTGGGAAGATAATCGTAAAAGGAAATTGCGCCGTGCAACTTGGCGATTAGTGGATTTTTTGAATATAATCCATGCGTTGATGGCAGCCAAATCCAGAATATTGTAGAAGACGGCTAGAGGCCATCTTCTGCAACCTGCTTTGTTTGACATCTGTCTGCACATGCTGTCAAGTATATCAACGCCACATTTGTTGTCGTTGTAGTATAGGATACTCTCGGGCTTCTTTTTACCGTCCACCTGTGCCCTGTTGCCTTTGTGCTGCGTAGATAACAGACAGTCTTTTTCGGCGTTGCTTGGTATCTGACACGGTTGAGTTGATCAGATTGGAAGAACTCCGATGTGTGAAGAGGAAGTCGGGTCGACGGAGGAGGTAGTTCTCGACGCTTTCCACGAATGGTTCCTGTGATCGTAGTATTGTGTCTGAGGAGACGTTCGGCAAGATTTTATTTGTGAAAAATTGTCCGCAGTCACGTTGTGGCCCTTTCCAAACAGTGGCTCCATCAGTTTCATCACAACATGGGTTCCAAGCCCATCCACGCGCTGCTCATCACGGCCGAGATATGGAGATACATTGAAGCAGTATTTCGTGTCTACATCAGCAAGGACCCAGAATTTTATTCCGAATTTGTCTGGCTTTTGGGGCATATATTGATTAAATCGGCATCTGGCGTTTGTCGGAAATAGCTGCTCATCAATAGTCACAGAGACCCCAGGACGGTAAGCCTGCTGCGAGTTCACTATGAACCGGTCGAGAACAAAGGACATCAGAGCAAACTTGTCCTGCTGCAAATTCGCGCGTCGTTCAGTCCTGACATCAAATCGGATACATTTTTTGATTTTTCTCATGCGATCACGACTCAAGGTTCTATTGAAGGCAGGACAGCCCATTGACACTGACCATAATGCTTCTAAGGGGAAGTTGCGCTGATTCATGACAGCTCGTAAATACAAGATCCCGATAAACTTCTCCAGCTCTTCTTCAGTATGGTTGAAGTTTGGTTCAATTGTTTGAGCGTAGTCGTTAGTGCACTTGACGATGTGGAGAATGAGACCTTCGTCAATGAGGAGGCGATATGCATCTGCTTCTGTTTCGACGTTATTTGAATATCCCGTCAATCCTACACGGCCTTTGAAGACGTTTTGCCTCTCAGCTCTGCCTCTTCGAACTCCATCGATGATTGTCCATTGCGTTCCATCTTTGCCTACACACATTCTTGCTTCTGTTCCTTCATCTTCTTCTTCTTCCTCATCGCTCACGTCAATAAGTGCCAGTTCTTCATCGACTTGACCATCCACAGAATCGTTATCTGTTTCATCACCGTTATCATCATAATCCAACGCCAGAATACCATTCAAAACTTCGGTGGATATAATCCGCCTTGCCATGACTGAACACAAATCGAGACAGATCAGACGCGCCAAGTTATATTGCAAATTGAATGCTGGTGTCATAGAATCGATACACGCACACGCGCTCGACACACGCACGCACACGCATCAGAAGAAAGACATACAAGCGCCACAATTATTGGTTTTGTTTGCATTCAATGACGCAAGCACATTGCTGTGACTGCTCTATGATGACGCGCACACAAGTGTGACAAATGGATCCTGCCTCCTCAATTAACAGCCCTCAATCGATCAATAGCGCGCGCAATAGGAAGACAGCGACGGGAAAGCATCAATAATACTTTTATTATGCAGATGTTTAATAGTATATTTCAGTATATCATCAGTAATGGAAAGTATATATATTTACGTCAATTGACGTATTCGTGCTTATAGGTATACAGAAATCCCCGCGCTTCTAGTGTTAAGGCTTTTGACTTGCGCGGAAGAACTTGTCGAGATAGGAATTCAACTTGACTTTTATCGCGAGGATTTTTAAAGATGATGTAGTAATGCGTGTTTGGACTTCGAATCCGTGCTTCCTTTCCACTTGGAAAAAGATTTTGCATAATAAAAATGATAAATCATGGTTTGTGATGAGCAGCCTTGGTAAACATAGCAGTTACTTCTTGTGAGTTCTTACTCTCATTAAGTAAATCATCAAGAATGATAATATCACAGGGTTGAATATCGGCAGTGCTGATAATCCCCGGTTGAACCAAGTAACCCTTACTAACCAATTCACGATGTAAGTTATGTTGATGAATTCCATAGCACCAAACAACACGACTCGATATGCAGTCAAAAATCTCATTACGACGCTCCAACAATTGCAGTGTTAAATGTGTCTTCCCACTATGAGAGGGCCCTACGATACACATAGTGCGATTACAGCGTAAACGGAAATCCATGTTTATTTTGATGAAAAGTCATACCATTTAACTTAGTATCTATCCATTAAGGGCTTTATTCGCGAGAGCACCAGCTAATCCTCCCAAAGCAGGACCGGCAGCTGCCATGATGATAGGCGCTAAAAGTGGTAAGAAGCCACCGCGCTGTGATAATAGTTTGCGCTTTGTAGGAATTGATGTTTTTGATTGCTCAAGGTGCGAAGAACTTTACCATGTGTGGCAATTGCATTGGCCTTTTTGCTATTTAATGTCATATAACGCACTTTTCGTATTTCCGAGCACATTTTACGAATGAAGGCATTGTTTGCCAGCTTCATTGCCTCACATCGATGAGATGGTTTTAATTTTAATAAGCGACGAAGAGTGAGACAGAATTTTTTGTTTGCATTTGATTGACACATTTGTCGGCGCGAACGGTGAGATGAACGACGTCTAGCCATTTTTACAGGTGGATGTTCGAGTGTTCGTTGCTTAAACACGACAGCAGCGTCGAAGCATCACCGACGTAAACACAATGAAAAACAGGAAGACAATGAGTACAGCACTAGTAAAAAGCAATACACTGAGAACAGCCACAGTACCAGTGGGATAGTCAGAAGCAGATACATGTGTGGGTAGCTGTAATGTATCATTCAGTGAGATACTATAGTTCAATGGAAACAGTTCAGCTGTATCGTTTGCTGATATGTTAAGAGCCAGACATGAACAATCTGTTTGTACGATGATGCTTGTAAAGTTCAATGCCTTTGCATCAATTGTGCTTAAGTGGTAAAGGCTTCCCATAAGCAACGTGTAGAATACATAACTCCAAGCAAGGTAATGAAAGAAGACCATGATGTAACAGTGATGAAAGTGTATTCGTAAACTGCTTTGGTTTACAATTATAAGATAGCATATAGTCAACATCTTCACAGTTTGCGTGAATGATGATAGCATTACTCAAACGATGTATCATCTCTCTACAATCACTGGATGATAATAGTTTTTCCAACATGTGAATCCACTGCCTTGTATAATCATGCTTTCTCTTTTCAATGAGACGGTGATACAGTGGTGTCATGGTCATAGATGACTGTTCTAAAATCGACAAGGATTGCATCAAAACCTTGTCATTTATATACATTGACTGTTGAAATTATTTCTTGATCACAGATGGGACACAACATAGTTTCCAAAGGTACATAGCATGTAGAACACATAACAGTATGACAACATGGTAAAAAGAGAAGGGACCGTTCCCCTTTAAAACACTCAACCAGTTCCGTTCACATAATAATTTAAACCTCTATTCTTGCAATTTTTTCTGAAGTCACTTTTATTGGTAGAGCTACTTGACAAATCATTTGTAATTGTCACCTTTTTTTCTTTTTCACTCCAGATCCCTCCAATTTCATTCTCCTATTTTCACTATCATTACATTGCAGCATGGAAAAATCCTCTATCCATCTTCGATCCAAATGATGATTCATAGCATGCTCATCTAGATCCATCAATCTTTCAACAAAAGCGCCAGCTTTAATATTTTCATTTACTTTCTATAGCCTTCAACGAATAACCAAGCTCTCTTGCTACAAACCATGAAGTTGGGAAACGAATGCAACTTTTCATCTTCAAATAATTTCAAATGATGATGAGTGTCAGGAATGGACACTCAATTGAATATGCTTGATATGACTTGTACATCTTTGCCAGTATTGATGACTCAGTGGAATCTAATACTTTACTTTCACAAACGTGTGTCACGGTAAAACTATTTGACTACATTATCACTTTATCAACCTGTGTTGCAGTAAAACTTTTGTACAACTTGATAAACTTTCTAACTACACTCACGAATAAAACTTCGATGATCAAACTTTACTTTCACAAACGTGTGTCACAGTAAAACTATTTGACCACACTAACGCTTACTAACCATGACACTTGTGTTGAGCTAAACTTTCTGCCTATACTCACGCATAAAACTTCGATGATCAAACATTACTTTCACAAACGTGTGTCACGGTAAAACTATTTGACTACACTAACGCCTAATG
This sequence comes from Prostheceraeus crozeri, assembly GCA_907163375.1. NCBI lineage: Eukaryota > Metazoa > Platyhelminthes > Polycladida > Euryleptidae > Prostheceraeus > Prostheceraeus crozeri. Next base: position 37,943 of record CAJQUW010009285.1, read on the forward strand.
TTCATGACACTTGTGTTGTGCTAAACTTTCTGACTACACAAACGGAATAAAACTTCGATGATCAAACTTTACTTTCACAAACGTGTGTCACGGTGAAACTATTTGACTACACTAAACTTTGCCTTTGCAAAGCATGATAAACTTTCTGACTACACTAACAAGAGCTTGTTCACTAGTGAAGAGAGAAATGAGCTTGTGGTTGCGTGTGGCGCATGAATGTCCCTTCCAATTCATTCCATTTCATTCAGCCTCGGTGATAGAGGCAAGCAGAACTCATGGTTCATTCTCGCATGTATGGCCAACTATCGGGAGACAAGTGCAATGGAGATTTTATGAGGAAACCTGTGGCAGATAGCTAAATGTCGCCCTGGCGATCAGAGTACAACGTTGAGACGAAAGGCAACCACTTGGAAACATGACGCAGAGAGGTTTCACAATGATTAGCATTGCCAACGTGCCGTGCATGCTCATCGCTGCGGACTTCACCGCTGTCTCGAAAGAACGCCCACCTACAGGAAGTATGACACCGAAAATCTCTGTGACTTGCACCGTCAATGACTTGATAGCAAGACATGAAACTTAACGTGCATGATAGCAAGCCGTTTTTTAAATGTAGAGAGTGGCCTGATAGCAAGTCAGCAACCCTTTAGGTGTTAAGCTCTTGTATCCATTACAGGCATTACTCAGAGGGGATCTTATCCCGACTCCAAGGCCTCGGCCCTCAAATCCAACCTCCAAATCCAAGAGCGTGCGTCATATCATTGTGTTGATATTCGGACTCCGATTTTGACATGAAAACCGGTGGACTTATTTACAAGAGGTTGTGAAGTCGTTGCTTTGATCAGCTTGATAGCAAGCCGTGATTCACAAGCGTTTTGCAATGGAGATGTTTAGTAGCCACCCATGACAAGATAGCTAAGACTCAACCGAATGGCGTTCAAAGTGCTACGTTGAGAACTGTGTCAAATGCTCAGCATGAGTTGCCCCAGAGGTTTCGGTCTAAAATATGACACACTCCCTTGCCACACTTATCACTACGGCATCATCCGCCGTCCCGAAGGAGCACCGTGTCATTGGAGTATTATAGCAAACCTCTCCGTGTCTTGCTCGCTTTCAGTGAAAAGCCGCTTGTATCATGTAAAGACATGAGAAGACTGGCTCGTACACACTTATACATGCCTTCATTGAAATCAGAAGGTTTGAAAACCTTATAAAACATCAAAAAATAGCAAATTTAAATTTTTCAGAATTTAGTACTACTTATGAAATTATATAAGTAGTCTGTAAGTATAGGTCTGATCAATAGCTATCGAAGCTTTTTTGAATCAAGTCAAAAGGACTTGTAGAAGCAAAGTTACAAACCTTTAAAGTTTTGGAGTCTTTTATGGCCTGGAGACTAAGGTCATCTCCTGGCTAACCTATAAGTCTGACGCGTTAGCTGATATCAGCAATGAGATTTTCTAAGTCGGTTAAACCCGGTTTTGGAATTTCCGATACTATCATCGGAACTCCGGAGTTCACCTGCCCCAACCAAGTCGGGAGGAGAACTGATTCCCACAAGTAGAGACTCCACTTATATAGTTTGTGGCGATCAGCTGATGACGTAATGTCAATCATCCAAAACTTTAAACACTTCTATCTTCGGTTCTAGCGCTCCGATTGACTTCAAATTTTGACAGTCACGTTTTCTCGCTCTCACCTTTCATTTAAGCCATCCCTCGACTCTCTACCATTATCAGAAGCCAAGTTCGTTTTTTCAAAGTATCCAAAATCTTGGAAAATGCACAAAAATTCGATTTTAAACAAGCTCTCATTTGGAAACGAAACCTTCCACACATCTGAAAAGGTAGGATCCTAAAAAACAAAGTGCGGTCTTACCAGTAAAAGAAACCGGAGCTCTTCATTTATTTTCATTCCTGAGATAGTCGTCACCAAAGTAGGCTACAATTTAACATTTTCTCGAAAAAATCCTAAGTGTTGAGACGCAGTGTGAAGGTTAGCACTTTTCTTTCCGATTGACTTGAAAATCACTCTACTCATGTAACATTGTACGTAGATTCCGAATCTGCTCTCCGTTTGTCCATCCAGACACTCGTTCACCCCAAAATACGACCTTTCTCATTCCAAAACATCCACTTTCTAACTCTAATGTTTTTCGGAGATTCCTGCCATTTTCAAGTCATTTTCCACTTTAAACCCAGGAAAACTTGGACAAACGATGCTTTCCACTGCATTGGTCTCATTCTTAGCTTTCAAACGTGCTATGGCACGACTTTCTACGATCACTCTCACCCAAGATGGAGGTTTGACAGGAGGGGGAGGTAGCGAAAACTTTTTGTCACCGATTCACTTGAAACTCACCCTCTAGATGCAGAATTTCACGTTGAATCCGAATCTGATCTCCTTTTATCCATCCAAACACTCCTTTTGCCCGAAATAGGACCTTTCTCACCCAAAAACGTCCAAAACCTACCTTCTCTAACTCTGTCGTTTTTCAGTGATTCCTGCCATTTTCAAGTCATTTTCCACTCTAAACCCAGGAAAACTGGGACATATGATGCTTTTCACTGCATTGGTCTCACTCTTAGCTTTCACATGAGCTATCGCACGACTTTCTACCATCTCTAGAACCAAAGTTGGAAGTCTGACTGGAGGGGGGGTCAGCACTTCATCTTCCGATGGAGCTGGAAACAACATCCCTAACCCAAAATTTCACGTAGAATCCGATTCTGCCCTCCTTTTGTCCATCCGGACACTCCTTCACCCCGAAATAGGACCTTTCTCATCCCAAAACGTCCAACACCTGCCCCCTTCTAAAGGTAAAACACTTTCCTACCCTTGCCTCACAGGAGAGCTCATCCTTCCTTCCTTCCAAGGGGGGAGGGAACAGTTTCCTCCGCTAGGACCCATCCCTTCCAGTACATCCTTGGCCACTTCCTTCCAGAGGGGGGATGACTCATCATTTCACATTTCACATTTTGCACTTGATTTTGCAATGGGATCACTACTCTTAGTACTATATTGTGGGATGTAAGCTGTTTTTTTTCATTTATCATCTTGTACTCCATCTTGATAATTTTGTGTCATTATAATTCTGTGGTACTTTATGCATTTCCCAGCACTATGATGTATTCTAGCGGATAAATTTTGTAATTTAGCAGTGTTTACTTTATGCTCTTTTCTCATAGTTCATGAGGAATCATGACTAAGGCTTATGCCGATAAATTGAAAATTACATACATATACGCTGTATTAACTAGGATTATTTTCTGTCAATAAATTATTATTGGTACCTGCTATTTTTTTAAAATTTTAATACATCTTTTGATATTCAGATGCATGCTTTTTAAAATGTCACTTATAGATTCATGTTTTGCCATCAGTAGTAAGACAAAGTCTCATTCACAGCCAGCGCCCCCCTCGGGAGAGATGGTCATGGCCGACCGTCCAGGTTGACTTGAGCGGCCGACCAGGTTGTCGTGGTAGACTGAGATTCAGGTTCTTTTTTTTTTTTTCCTTTCTTTCATGTTTTTCAGGTTTTTTTTTTCTTTTTTTCTTTCTATTTTTTTCTTGTATCTTTTTCTTTCATTTTTTTTCTTTTTGTTTTTTTTGTTTCTATTTCTTTATGTCTTTTGTTTTTTTTTTCTGATATTTTTTTTTTTCAGATTTTATTTTCTTTTCTTTCTTTTTATTTTTTTCTTTCTTTTCAGGTTTCCCTTTTATTCTGAATTCGTTTTTTTTTCTTTTATTATTTCTTTTTTTATTTTATTATTATTTTTTTTTTTTTTTTTTTCTCTAGATTTTTTCTTTTCTTTTATTTCTTCTAGATTATTTTCTTCTTTCAGATTTTTTTTCTTCTTCTTCAGATTCAGTTTCTTTTTCTTCCTTTCTTTTTTCGTTTTTCAGATCTTCAGATTTTTCAAGTTTCTTCTTTTTTGTTTTTCTTTTTTTCTTTTTTCCTATTCATTTTTTCTTTCTATATTCAGTTTTTCTTCTTTTCTCGTTCTTATTTTCTTTGATTTTTTATTTACTATCTTGTTTCCAATGAGTTTTCAGTTTTTTCTTTCTCTTTACTTTTTTTCATTCTTTTTCTTTTATTTTTTCTTTATTTTTTTTGTTTAATATTTTTCTTTTACTTTTTTCTTTCATTTTTTTCTTTTCTTTGTTCTTTGTTCTTTTATTTTTTTCGTTTATTTTCTCCTTTTCCTTTCATTTTTCCTTTTTCTCTATTTAATTTTTTTCTTTTACTTTTTTCTTTTATTCTTTTTCTTCTTTTCTTTCTTTTTTTCTTAATTTTTCCGTTTATTTCTTTAATTTTTTTATTTTTTTGTTAGTTTTCAGTTAGTTTTCAGTTTTCACTTACTTTACAGTCAGTTTTCAGTTACTTTTCAGTTAGTTTTCAGTTTGTTTTTTATCAGCAATTTTTTGAGTAATATTTTTCAGTTATGCTTCCAGTTATTTTTTCTTTTCTTTTTTCTTTATTATCTCCTTTATTTTTTTCTTTTATTTTTTCTTTATTTTTTTGTTTAATATTTTTCTTTTAGTTTTTTCTTTCATTTTTTTCTTTTTTCTTTGTTCTTTTTTCTTTCTTATTTTTTTTCGTTTATTTTCTTTTTCTTTATTTTTTCTTTCTTTTTTATTTTTTCTTTTACTTTTTTCTTTTTTCTTTTTCTTTTTTTTTCTTTTTTTTCTTATTTTTCGTTATTTCTTTTTTTTTTTTAGTTTTCTGTTAGTTTTCAGTTTTCTTATTTAGTCTTTTCAGTTTTTTCAGTTAGTTTTCAGTTAGTTTCAGCTAGTTTTAGTTAGTTTTTCAGTCGTTTTCAGTTAGTTTTCAGTATTTTTCAGTTAGTTTTCTAGTTTAGCTTCCAGTTAGTTTTCAGTTTGCTTTCAGTTAGTTTTCAGCTAGTTTTCAGTTAGTTTTCAGTTAGTTTTCAGTTAGTTTTCAGTTAGTTTTCAGTCAGTTTTCAGCTAGTTTCAGTTATTTTTCAGTTAGCTTTCAGTTAGTTCTCACTTGGTTTACAGTCAGTTCTCATTTAGTTTTGATCTAGTTTTCAGCTAGTTTTCAGTTAGTTTTCAGTTATTTTTTCAGTTAGTTTTCAGCTATTTTTCAGTATTTTTTCAGTTATTTTTTTCTTTTCTTTGTTCTTTGTTCTTTTATTTTTTTCGTTTATTTTTTCTTTTTCCTTTCATTTTTTCTTTTTCTTTATTATATTTTTTTCTTTTACTTTTTTCTTTTATTCTTTTTCTTCTTTTCTTTCTTTTTTTTCTTAATTTTTCCGTTGATTTCTTTTTTTTGTTAGTTTTCTGTTAGTTTTCAGTTTTCACTTACTTTACAGTCAGTTTTCAGTTACTTTTCAGTTAGTTTTCAGTTAGATTTCAGCTAGTTTGGAGTTAGTTTTCAGTCAGTTTTCAGTTAGTTTTCAGATATAGCTTCCAGTTAGTTTTCAGATATAGCTTCCAGTTAGTTTTCAGTTAGCCTTCAGTTAGTTTTCAGCTAGTTTTCAGTTAGTTTTCAGTTAGTTTTCAGTTAGTTTTCAGTTAGTTTTCAGTCAGTTTTCAGCTAGTTTCAGTTATTTTTCAGTTAGCTTTCAGTTAGTTCTCACTTGGTTTACAGTCAGTTCTCATTTAGTTTTCATCTAGTTTTCAGCTAGTTTTCAGTTAGTTTTCAGTTATTTTTTCAGTTAGTTTTCAGCGATTTTTCAGTAATTTTTTCAGTTATTTTTTCTTTTCTTTTTTCTTTTTTCTTTATTATCTCCTTTATTTTTTTCTTTATTTTTTCTTTATTTTTTTTGTTTAGTATTTTTCTTTTACTTTTTCTTTCATTTTTTTCTTTTCTTTGTTCTTTGTTCTTTTATTTTTTTCGTTTATTTTC
>CAJQUW010009286.1:0-53946 GCA_907163375.1 Prostheceraeus crozeri
ATTAAATTAAAAATTGCTAATTTAGATGTTTATTAAAATTCTATTAAACAAAAATAAAAAGCTCAAATTGACCAGCATATAGGACGGTGACAATACAAACAAAAAACATTAGATAACTTTCCTAGATTTATTTGGAGTAAATCACTCGAAAGAAAAACATCTTCCTAGTCATTCATATACCGAGTCCAATGAACTAGATAGATATAAGACTAGATGAAAATAATAATCCAAACCAGGTGAATAACCGATAAAAAGAGTAGATGCCGCCGCTTACAGGCCATGATTTAGCTTATCGAAAATCATGATCTAATTGCTCGACATGCAGCTGAATAAAGAATGATGATTCAAGAATAAATAGTATTCAAAAATCCTGACATTTGAGAGAAAAAATTGAAAAGAACTCTTTTTGATCAGAAAGCTTGTACGAAGCTACAAAATATTAATCCGGTCATGGTTTTAAAGAGAACAACTCAATAACTCTGAGAGCAAAACGCTCACGTACCAACGGCGTTTGAAATGTCGAATGACACTAGGACGCGATGCGTCCGAAATCCACAAAGGAATAATAGAAGGCCTAAATATTCACACACACAGAAACACATAAAAGTATTTAATAAAGATGACATATTTGACGAGTGCTCGAAATCTTATCATATCCGAATAAAGGGACTACGAAATAAGGCATTGACCGTTAATTAGATTTATATACATACACACGATAACGCTTGGGTAAAGCCTCTTTAAAAAATAAAAGATGGATTCCTATAGTTTTAAAGAATGCGCGTTTGATGAAATCTTTAAAGAGAAGTAAATACAGAAAGCCAAAGGAAATTGTTTGCATTGATTGAAAGGGTCGAATTTTATAACCAAAACCGAACAAGAACGATCAGGAACCACTATTTGAGAGCAGTTTATTCAACTGAAACGCCGAAAAGCTGTAGTGGATAGAAAGATTCAATCGGACAGTTATAAAGACAATAAAATTATTCAGAGAAAGAATTTACTGAGCAGAAGAAAATCAGAAATGGTTGAAGATATTGCCCAGGAGTTGTAGAAGAGTAACCAATAAATGAAAGATCAATTATCTGCGGTACCATAGAAAGAAACCCCAAGAATGCTTCTGACGACCGCTGATATGATACGAAACGAAAATATTCGAGAATAATACTTATTGAATGAGAATTAATCCGACTTATTTTGCAGAAACTTAAGACACCGAGAAATTTAAAATTGAGATAGATTTTCGCAATATAATTATATTATAAAGAAATAAATTTAAAAAAAGGCTATTCGTCGGATACTGGACTTAAGAAATATATTGAAGTTTCAAACATAGACATTCAAAGTTATCCGATTACTTACGAAATCCACAGATTTAAGATGATGAAGATAGTAGAGCAGATTATATCAAAATGAATTACAGAAAACAGAGCTTTATTCTTAGCTTGAGTTATAGAATTGTTTAACTCTACATAAATCTAGAAATGGTACTCACATTTATGTAATACACTGTAAAAACGATAAACATAATTGTCCACATATCGCTCTACATAGTGCCTGGTGTTTGAATTTAGAAACGTATTGTATGATTCCCCGTTCCAAGTAATTCTTTTACTCTTCATATTGTAGGGCAAACCGTAGAATCAAAATAATAGTTCTGCTGATGATTTTTAACCCTGCTAGACCAATGTTACGCCTTTTTGAGTCTGAAGTGTGAAGATTCGTTATGAAATTTACAGTTTGAACTTGCGTTCCCGGGAACTGAAGGTTCCTTTGGCCTATTTTTGATCAATTGTAATTCATAAAGTTAACTCCACAACGCCTCATCAATATGTGAAAATTCTATTCCTAATTTCATTATTTTACAACGATTTTCTTTAGGTCGAAAACACTGTCGTAGTTTTGCGTTCCATATAATTTAAAAAACGCCTTTATGTTGCCATCTTTAATAATAAAAAAATTTCTTCATAGGGTCCCCCCTAGATTTAAAAATAAACTGGTCCCTCATAAGTGATGACTTTCCTTACTAACTTTAATCGAACATTGACAAATAGATTATATTTATAATTATTCTAATCTATATTATTTTAAACCTATTCCATTTTTCTTCATGATCTTCATTTGTAAAATATGTTTCATCGGTTACCAATGATTGTTTATAAATTGCTATGAAACAACTAACCCGCAAATCGGCGTTATTTATATTGCGTTCTATAACATTTAGACAAGAAGACAAGAAAACATTATTGTCATTTGCTTTTTATTGTCAATGCACTCTTATGTGCTTAATCTTATTCAATAGTCGTTCACAATGGGAAGTACTTTACTACCCGTATGTGTTTGGCAAAACACACTAAAGTGAAAATTTTGAAAATAGATTTTTTGAAAAACCAGATTCTACGAAAAATAAATTTGACGTAGGGGTAAATTGAAAATGTCAAAACTTTACGCACAGCGATAAGTTGAAAAATGTCAAAAAAGTTTAACCGAGATGGCTAACACTTGAAATGACAAGAGTGAAGATAGCACGATAATTTTAGAGGAAAGCTGCTAGAATGTTTCTCTCTCTTCAATTATCAGCCAGTGATACGCGGGTTCATTGAATAAGATTTGAGTTTATGACTTACAATGATCTTCTAGTTACACACAATTAGTACTTTAAATAATGTTGAGCATTCAATAACGAAGAATGACTAAGTAATAATTGCGTCTTCATAATTTATCATAATGCTCTAATCTTAATAATAATTGAGAACCATTTCACTTATTTTTAATTGAGATAACGAAGGATATATTCTTGTGGTTTCTTCCACATTTGTTTCATCCACTTTTGTTTCTTCCATTTTTTAAAGAAATATTTTTAGTCACATGATATATTTTAAAAACCTGAAAGATGGATAAAATTCATGAATTTGAAATTCTTAACTTTTATGATTTTCGGTGTCCTGGAACGGTCATGATTTAAGAAAGAGAAAATTGATCTTAATCTCAAATTTGAAATTCTCAACTTTTATGATTTTCGGTGTCCTAGAACGGTCATGATTTTAGAGAGAGAAAATTGATCTTAATATCAAATTTGAGATTCTTAACTTTTATGATTTTCGGTGTCCTGGAACGGTCATGATTTTAGCGAGAAAATTGTAATTCTCAAATTTGAGATTTTAAAAAATTTGAAAATTGGGTATTTTTAAAAACGCCCAAATTTATGAATTTAGGTCTTCATAACCTGAAAAATGGTTCAAATTCATGAATTTATGTCGCTTTTAAAAATGTCATTTTTTGAAAAAATGGTACTTTTTGAATGGACTAAATTCATGTATTTAGGTCTTAAAAACCTGAAAAAAGGACTAAATTCATGAATTTATGTCGTTTTTAAAGATACCAATTTTTTTGATTTTATGGTGTCCTGGAACGGTCTAAATTCATGTATTTAGGTCTTAAAAACCTGAAAAAGGGTTCAAATTCATGAATTTATGTCGTTTTTAAAGATACTATTTTTTGAATTTTATGGTGTCCTGGAACGGTCTTTTTCCCATTACTTCTGAACAATGTTCACGAGTGAGATCATTATAAAATTCGCATTGTGGTGGCAGACATTTTTCTGACAATGTATTTAGACTTTTGAAATAACAGAAGGGAAACACTCCCTTTTGATAAAAAATATCATCTGTTAACAGGGGAAATTCATTTCTTAGTTTTTCTACATGTTCATAAACTTGCAATCCTCTTGCTAACTCACTCAATGATGCACTTAAAAATTGATAAGAATCTAAGAATTTTAACTTGAAGTAGATTGTTTTTCCTTTGTATTCGTTCACAGGGACGCTGGCGGATAGAGTTATATACTTTTCAGCTGTTGCTGCTACTACTTCCAATTTCCATGACTTCTTCTTTCCAATTGCTTTATAGCAAACGATATGACTATCACAATTCTTAAAATTATGGAAGAAGATGGGTAGTTCCCCGCCTATTTAGTATTAATCGAAGATTGCATTTACTGCATATTGTTTGTCTATATCTTCCTGTTTAAATGGTCGTGATCTCTTACTTTTATGCAATCATCACTAAATACAGCTTTACATTTATTACAATTTTTTACACTTTTATGTTTTTCTTCTTCATCAGAAGAAAGAGACATTGGTTGCCGGCTTATTGCACGCTGATTATCATATAAGTTTTGAGCTATATTGTCTAGGTGATCCAAGAAGTCCATAATACAATTCTCTCCTTTGAAGACATAATATTTGTTTTCAAATCTGGACTGGAGAGCTTTATGCCAAACATGATAGACACCAACTGCTGCCGGTTTGTGTACTTTATTATCGATGTAGCACTCTATATCTGCATAAACAACTAAAGGAGGACTTAATTGATATTCCATGCTACTTGTGCTTACCTCTAGTTGTTTAGGCATTCTTTCTATTTGTGCCTTTCCACGAACACAAAATTGATAATGTCGCTCCAAAGTTGTCTTATATGTAAACGATTGGGTACATCGATCGCAGAAAAGTTTATATCTTCTATTTATTTTTCTATATAAACTTGATAGTTTTCTTGATTCCACAATAGTGTGCACGTTCATTGTTTATAATTAGTAGTATATTCACAGTTCGGTTACCAATAAAGTTGCTGCTATATCGAACACCTTTTAGTCCTTTTTCATAAAGGTTAATGTTGATTTTAATGTCATTATTTTTCTCAAACTTAGGAATATCTTTAATTGATACGGGTGTAGAGATGTCATTCATATTTAGTTCAGATGTCCATTTACTATATGATTTTATCTCATTCCTAGAATATGATACATCATTGTAATGTAGCATTGATAGAACTGAATACAAGAAACAGTCATTTGCATTTGAATGTACATTAATTACAGCCTTCGAATCTTTCAGACTCTTTGATAGATTAAATACTTCTCCACCAGAAAGTAATGGACTAGTAATAACATTGAATTCTATATTTAGTATTTCATCTATAACCCAATTGCTACCCTTATTTGCAAAAGCTTCAATATGACTTGAGAGACTATTTAAGTTATCTTGGAACCATGTATCATAGTCATAAATATAGTTTGTGGATGATGAAGTAAAATGTGCGAGAAACGTTTCATCTTCCTGAGGATTTGATCTCACATAACGAATTTGTGCTACCAGACGACCACGTAGTTGAAAAATTTCTAGAAGGTTTGACACTAAGTTCTCTAATATAGATCGCATACTTAATAAAAAGGAAGTTATATCTACTGTGTGTGCTGATGGTGTGATGTCGTATACACGAGCATGACCGTTGAGCGCGCTTTCGCTGAGACTTACAGTTCCATGATTATTTTGAATATTCATCTCACTATTCGTATTATGCATATTCATATGCTGACGGAATTTGCTTATAGAATTATACGTTTTACCACAGCGGGAGCAGCATTGCATAAAGATCAAACTGTTATTTGAAGCGCTGATTGGTATATATCTAGACGTTGATTCAGCAGTACTAGATTTGGGTATTTGACTATCATTAGCTGAGATACTTCGAGGATTTGAATTTAAATTACAATTACTTGGTTGCTTACAACAGACTACGTGCGTAGATTGTGTCGCTTTAGATTATCCTGCCGTTTCGTTTCATATGGACACTTCCTACACTGATAAGTTTTTCCTAACTTACAAAAAACTTTTCATGGCGTTGCAAATTACCATTAAGAGTAAACGTTTTTCCAAATTTAGAACAGACAACCATGTTTATTAAACTGGTGAGGATTATAATTTTGCAGACTATATATATATTTTTATCATCCTATGACGTCACAACGATTACTAGCCAATGACATTTGTTCCAATCTACGATAAAATAAGAGGACAGGACTTGTAACAATTTCTTTTTCCATTTAAAGTCAAAACAAAAAGTAAAAGTAAAAGTTTACATTTTCTGGCACTTAACCCTGTCGCTGTGCGATAGTTTAACATGGTGGCACTGCTCACAGCAGTCGGTCGTGTCCTCCATGCGAGACAGTCTCACTCTTGTGATGTCCCCATCGCGAAACACCAAATGCATCAGCGTCTCACGCTCGAACTGGCGACTACCTCTGGCTACAGAGGAGGACAATAGTAGGTTTGACTGTGTTAAATTTCTAACGGACACAATCAAACCCCTATTCTCCTCCCTGAGCTTGCTCTCCCGCTGTTCAGCCATCCGAAGTCGTTGCTGGCACAACTTGAGTTTCTCCTCCAGTCGCTCATCACCTTCTAACGTTTCATCAAGGTCCACATTATATTCCCGCAGAGGTAATGGAGCGGGAGCAGGAACAGGGACCGGATCGGGAGTAGGAGCAGGAGCAGGAACAGAGACTGGAGCAGGAACAGGGATCGGAGCAGGAACAGGGATCGGAGTAGGAGCAGGAACGGGAGCAGTAACAGGGACTGTAGCAGGAGCAGGATCAGGAAAGGGGACCGGAGTAGGAGCAGGAGTTCTATATTGAAGGATCGGTGTAGGGGGCAGCCGAACGCTGCAATTTGGCGACGCACGGATACGGGAGAATGATATTTCTTGTGATGCGAAATCACACATATCCTGAAATGAGAAGAAATAATTGTTTACTATCTATATGTCCTTATAATGAGGATAGAGCACTACAGTTCTAACAAAATTGTGAAAATCTTACCTCAGGAGTCATCGGTGGAAAATTGTCCTGAATCGAATTTTTTTTCGAAAATAGATATCACTGTTATAATTTTAGAACAGCATTTGTCAAGAGAAATCATGAGAATTAGCTATTATTTATTAAGTTCGGTACTTACAAGGGAATGCCTTGCTTCATCCTCATCAGAAGATGTGGGCGACGAGGTGGTCGATGTTGAAGAGGACGAGGTGGTCGATGTTGAAGATTCGCTACTCTCGTCTGAACCGTCCCTCTCATCGGATGAGGACTCCCGTATTGTATAGGGACGCTCCTCATTATCCTCAACTGAAGTGGTAGTCGCAGGTGTTGAGGCGACGCTATTAACCCTGGTCTTTTTCAGGGATAAGGATCTCATTACCTGAAACGGTAGAAAAAGATAGAAGAATAATTGAGTAAATGGATTATGTATGATACATTAAGAAGTGGTGAGAGGAACTTAAAATAACGACTATAACAGCTGTACTTACGGGACGTGGGCTACTTGTTTCTTCTACCGCACTCATCTTCGGTACCGGTGGCAGAATTTTAAACAGCTGTAAAGAGAAATAACATATTATTTTACATCAAAGGTGATTAATTTTTATCAACATGACTTACATTTCTCACTTGAGGTAACTTTTTGACAGTCTTTGTCTTTTTCTTCGCTTGAGACCTCGGACACTGAAATGTTTTAAAAGTTGAATTTACTTCATACATAGCGAAACAAATGTTCTTAACATTATTCATTTTTTATTTTAAATTTAGCATGTGCAGTTATCAGTACTCACCTCTAAATCACTGGATGAAGAGTCACTGTCCAGGAATTCTCTTGATTTAAATTTTCTTTTTGTGGGGGGTTTTGAGGGTTCGGCGCATTGACTTAGAACTCCTTCTGCAGCCCTATCCTCCTTCGCGAACAGTCTAGCCAATTTGTTTCTTTCAGCCTTCGATGTCAGGTTAACTCCACCCCTGCCATTCTCCTGCGCACAGGATGCATGCCGGATGATGAAGGCTTTAGATTTTTCATCGTTGGCCATTTTTGTGCTTCGCACGTAGGCTCTGCAGGTGAGGCAGTAGACATAAGTGCAGCCCTCCTTGAAATTACAGTCTTTATGTCCACTCTTGTTGGCATGACGCACCGGTTGTTTGCAAGTTTCACAGTAGTGGAAAATTAATCTTTGGCGTGCAATGCTTGCTTGACGAACCATTTCTGTAAGTCATGGAAAACGTTTGTTATTACATTGTCTGTTAGCAAATATGAACTCATTTAAGTAACTATTGTATAAATAATGGATAGTAATTCTACAGTCATTAATTTTCTGACAGAGATATATATTTTTCGAGATAGAAACCGAAAGTCGAATAGTTGAATTTATCTTGAAAAGGGTTGTCTACATATGAACATGAAATTGAAATCAGCTGATGTATTATTATTTTATTTCGAAATGAAATCATAGAAACGAAACTGATGTTTTAAAAAAGATAAACATTTCTGACTTTGGTTAAACAACTTTTAATTTGTAAATGGTCCACAGACTATCACTTTGAAAACAAAATTAGCATTTGAATTATTTACAAATTTGAAGCACACTTTGGAAATGTTTATCTTTATTTAAACATTTCATCATATAAGCTTGTGTGCTTTATAGGTTTTGAAAATGTTATAATTAATTATGAAAATTAATAATTCTGTTTAATAATATAACATATAGTGTTCCTAACTTAAGATACAGTCACATGTTTTAAACTATCTGGTCATAAGAACTTAGTAATGTTCCTACTCCCAAACTATATAAAGTAGTGAATAGAAGAATGTAGAACTCACTTCAGAATTGCAGTTATAAATAGATAAAACGGAGAACGAGGTCTGCTATGCACACAGAATAATTCAAAAATGAGTGAAGAACGGAGCTCTACAACTTCTTTATATATGATTCTAACAAAGGAACCATGAACAAAGACCGGATGTCATCATAACATCACATTGGTATAGAAAAACAAACTGTTGAATTCAAACAAAACTAAACAGCTGATATATTTTAATGATGAAATAGAAAAGTGCCATCAAAGTCTTTGATGCTAGAGTGGTACATGTAACCGCGAAGTTAAACCAATTAACATGTGATGAAGATGGATTCCCTGCAGTTCTAAACATTTAAAATTCTACTTAAGTTAAAGATTTCATATAATTTGAATTATCATCTAAATTCAAATAATAAAGAAAAAGTCATTAAGTTTTAAGAAGTTAAATCCAGACTGCATCATAAAATGCGCAAAAATCGAAATTCAAATTTCGCGCCAAATTTCGAAAAATCAAATTTCGCGCCAAATTTAAATTTAATGACATCTAGGGTTAAGGTTAGGGATTAGGGTTAGGTTTTAGTTATGTAAAAAAGAATAGCTATGGCACCCGGAGCCCATGGCTAAATAAATTTTCGAGTGCGCGAAGCGCACTCGAAAATTTATTTACCCTATAATCCAAAAAATTTCGAGGGCGCGAAGCGCCCGAGAAATTTTGAGGCCCCCCCGCCGTGTATGAAGTGTATGAAGGTCAAAGGTCAAGGTCAAGTCAAAGGTCAAGTTCATGTGGAAGTTTATGCATTATGGTCATTTCGAGTGATCAAACTTTAACTTTGAAAATTTTCAAAAACTTGAAAACTTAGTTATTTTTGAGAAAAACTTAGAATTTTTTCAGTTGCATACACCTGCATACAACAAGGACTTTTTCATTGAATAGGTACATATGTTATATCATTCGAAAGCTCTTTTCATTCTGATTCCAATGATGTATTGTATGCAATATGTATGACGCCATCCGAAGCAGCTATAGCCCTTTGAAAGATAGATAGAATTTAGTTGAGAAACTTAGAAATTGAAATCATAAATTTTTCTTCCTGCATACACTTGCATACAACAGGGATTTCTTCATCGAATGGGTACATACCTTATATCATTAGAAAGGTCTTTTCATTCTCTAGCTAATGATGTATTGTATGCAATATGTATGATATAATCCTAAGGTGAAAAAAAGCATTCAAAAACACTGTAAATCTATTCTAACTTTCATCCAATTTGACTATCATTTGAATTACACATTAATATTCATTTCAAATTTGTTCTAGTATGTTCGGTGCTGTTTCAAAGTCTCAAACAAGTCATTTGAAATATATATCTTCGAAATATTAAAATTGGAAATACTTATAGGTAGCTATTTCAGAGATGAATATATCTATCCCCAGTTCCCATTCAAATCCTATCAGAAATTCGATTTGTGAAATTATAAAAACAAGATTGTTCATTTATGTAAGTGTTATTAAAGATAAAAAATTACATATTGTCAATATTGGGGAAAGGAATCACTCTCTTCAGGTCAACTCGAACACACACTTTTGTCTTTTTGGGGGCACCAGGGCAGCGGCGGGGCGTGGCTGGATCTATTATGCTGAACTCCAGCGCAGTGGTCAAATCCCTTTCTTCAGGTTCCAAACGCACACATATCCTTTTCGTCCTTGTTTTTCGTGGAGCGTTACGAACGTGACTTCACTACGTGTCTTTATTGTTATAAGAGCTTCCAGCGGTGTTTCGATGAAGCTCCTTAGAACCACGCTTTCATCATCTGATGATTCTGTAATCACGGGTCCTGTTCCCAACACTATGGGTTCGCATGGCGATTCCATCTCTTCGACAGGAGAAGCGGGAGGTGTTGTGGTACGTTCCATTTTTAATGTGATTAGAATAATATAGATAAAATAGCTATGGTACTTGAGGATTAGAACCTTTGATAAGAATTGGTACACAACTAGGACTTATATACTTTTCGAACAAAGGAATTCCCAACAGCCAATCAGAGAGGTTCCGATTTTCCCTAAAGGGATATATAAGGATGTAATTGTTCCAATTAAGCAAGTTCTAATCCTCGTGACTTGAGTAGACATTAAGAATCTATTACAAATCTATTTCATGATGAGTACCCAGAAACAACTGTTCTGTTACCAAAATGAAAGCCAAGTAATTATGGGGGGAGCGTTGGATACGAATGTTAATTTGTGTTGTGGATGCAAGGTGGAACTCTGGAAGACGCTGATAGTGACAGCACTCCAAAGGAGAAAAGGACTGTCGGCGAACTGTCCTATACATGAGTGCGAACACGACTTCACAAACAATGCAACATTCCTCGAATGGGCCGAGGACTTCTTGAAGTTAACGAAGTCCCCCGAGGGACGTGACTTACCTTCTTTCATTTTTATGCTTAATTACACTTACATTGTAAACCTCTTGTTTTTATTTCACAAATTCTGTAAATGGGATTCTGATCAGCAAATAATAGAACATTCATAACATAATTTCTAATCTGTAAACGCATTATGAAAATAAATAAAATTGTCATCATAGTCACAATGGTCACAATTGTCGCATTTGAGCAAGCAGTCTCAAAACAAACACCTGTTTTAAGTACCGAAATAGATGTTCGCATCCCTATTCTAATTCACATACTCTAACTCAATTTCGGAACAAGCCGTTCCGATCTCAACACACAAATAAGTGTACCGAATCATTAAGTATGATCTCAATTCGCCTATCAATCGGAACGCGGTTCCTATTTACATGTTCCTATCCATGTTCGCATCCATTGGCAATTCGGAACATGTTCCTATCCATGTTCGCATTCGCAATTCGGAACATGTTCCTATCCATGTTCGTATCCACTATCAGTGCGTCCGCAATACTAACTACTCCTGTGAAGTGATACGATCCTTCCCAATGGCCACAAGTGCTTTCCTTTAAAATCTGAATGTAGCAAGACAATATCCCCGACCCCAATAGACACTGATCTAGTAATCTTCATATTGCTGGCATTCAACATAGGTAAATATTCTTCGCTCCATCTCGTCCAGAATAGTTCCAGCATTTTTTTCTGTCTCAAGTAATTTTCGCCAAGTTCGATTCAACATTGAATCAATTCCGCTGATTGAACTGCAGTTGTTTCACTGATGTCTCTCCCAATAAGAAATTTCGCAGGCGTCAAAGCTTCTGGTTTCTCTGGTTCACTCTCGATGTATGTCAGTGGCCTGCTATTGATAACTCCCTCGATTTTACAGAGAACTGTTCTCAATTGATCTGCGTCCACGATGCTTCTTCCAAGGGTATTTCTCAAGGCAATCTTCACGCTTCTCACGAGTCGTTCCCAAAATCCCCCATGCCAGGGTGCTCTTTCGGTGATGAATTTCCATTCCACGCCCTTTGTCGAACTTAACAATTCTGATGCCCTTTTAAACGTTTTAGCGTTGTCACTGAAGATGACAACCGGTACTCCTCGTCTATCGATAAACCGTTCAAATGCATTGAGGAATTCTGCGGTAGTTAAGTCAAGAGTCAGTTCTAAGTGTACAGCTCGGATTCGTGTGCATGTAATGAGTAATATGTATACCTTCCTTTGTTCTTCTCCATGATTTACAAACAACGGACCGGCATAGTCAACTCCGATGTAAAGGAAGGGAAGGCAGTTACTGGTCTCTACTCTCTCTCGTGGTAATCTCTTCGGTGAATGGTTTTGATTTGAATTTGCGACAAACAGTACATTGACGTATGATCTTCTTAGTCTCTCTACGAGCCCTTAGCACCCAAAACTCTTTTCTCAAGGAAATTAATACCGTGGTGACTCCAGCGTGTAGGAGCTCTTCATGTTTGTGTCTGATAATCAGTTGAACGATTGGTGAATCGTTTGGCAAAATGATTGGACATTTCGTATTGTCGTTCAGATTCGACTTTCCTAATCTTCCATTCGATCGCAGAATACGTTTCTCGTCAAGAAATGGGCGTAAATTGTAAAAGCGCGACTTCGGCGAAATTGGTCGATTATTTACCAATGCTTGAATCTCTTCACCACAACTATTTGATTGGACGAACTTTATCCAGTAAATGCGACTTTCCTGTATTTCATCGTGCTTCAAGCAATCAATCCGTCGTTCATTTGTTTTCGAACGACAATTATTGATAAATCTGATCACAAAGGCAGTTACTCGGAGGAGTTTACCCAAGCTGGAAAACTTATTGGTCGGGATGATCGATTCTGTTACTGAAACATGATGGTTGGCAACTCGCTGCCTCTTCATTTCTCTCACTGAAATTTCGTGCGTCTCGCTGTCAATCCCGTCATCTGTTCCCATGTCATCGATAGAGCCACTCCGTAAGAAATCAGGTCCGTCCCACCATAGTTTACAATCCTTTAGTTTAGATGGTGACATACCTCGGCTAGGAATGTCAGCAGGGTTCACGTTTCCCTTCACATGTTTCCATCTATTCTTGTCTGTGAGATTCTGAATTTCTATAATTCGATTTTGTACGAATGGTTTCCATATTCTCTGGTCATTGTATCCATGCTAGTGCGACTTGAGAATCAGTCCAGCAGTAATATTCCGTCGTGAGATTCAGGTACATCATTATTGCCTTTACCATTCTTGCCGCGATGAGGCAGCCCATCAGTTCCAGACGAGGGATGGTCTCGCCCTTCAACGGGGCAACTCTGGTTTTTGCCATCACTAAGTTTACATGTACCTCACCATCGGAATCCGTTGATTTTGCATAAACAACAGCTGCGTAGGCAACTTTGGAAGCATCAGAAAATGCGTGCAGCTCGGTTGTATTTTCTTTGGATAAATGTAGATACCTGTTGATCCATATCTCCCTTAGATTTTCCCACTCGCTAATTCATTTCTCCCAACTCCTGACAATTTCTCCAGGCAACTCTTGATCCCAATCCACTTTCAATTTCCAAATTTCTTGGAGCAGGATTTTGACAATAACCGTAGAAGGACTCAAGATACCGAGGGGATCAAATATATGTGCAACGCTTCGCAGAATAGTTCACTTTGTTCCTTTGGTCTTAGCAGAGTCGGAGTGTGGTATCTTGCATTGGATTTGGTCTGTCACAGAATTCCAATTGATTCCAAGGATAGATGCATCAGCTGTGCTGTCTTCAAAGTTCAATTCTTCGCTCAACTCAATTTTGTTAGATTTCCACTTCCGCAAGTCCATGCACATTTCGTTGCATGCAGCCGTGGCTTCGAGATATAGTGACCTTGCCTCAGTCATTGTCTCCAGGCTGACAACCAAATCGTCGACGTAGAAGTTATCAATCAGCACGTCTTTCATTTCTTCATCCTCAAAATGTCTATGCTCCAAATGATGCCTCAACGTAGCTGCGAGTAAGAAAGGAGAAGATTTAACACCAAAAACTACGCGGGTCATTCGTAATGTAACAGGTTTCAAAACTCCGTGATCGGAAATTCCCTTAACGTCGTCAAACCACAGAAATCGTGTTGAATCTCTATCTTCACTCGTCAGGCTAATTTGCAAGAATGCCTGCTTGATATCTGCCGTTACGCAAACCGCCTTTGCTCGAAATCGTAGAAGCACTGCTATCAGTTCCGGATTAAGATTAGGTCCCACGTGTAGTAAATCATTCAACGCTATCCCGTTTCTATCTCTGCATGCGGCATCGAAAACAATGCGAACCTTTGAGGTTTCCTTTTCAGGCCTTACGACACAATGGTGTGGTAAGTAACGAATGTTGGTTGCCGTTGAACAATCGGATAACACCCTTTCAGCTATTCCCGCTTCCAGATACGTTTTAATAATCTGATCGTAACGATCCATTAGTTCTGGCTGGCGTTGTAATCGTTTCACTAGACCCGATAATCTTTTCTCGGCTACGTCCCTCGCGTCGTCCATTACGATATCCTTCCTATCCACCCATGGCCAACCAACCTCGTAACGCTTGTCTTCCCGAATCGTTATCAGGGTTTCAAATCTAGACAAAGCATTTTTTCCAGGATCGTTATCAACAATTGGTTTGATACCAATAGTTTCTGATTCCCAAAATGAGCGCAAGACCATGTCTTGATCTATTATAACTTGACCGGAAGTACACAAATTGGTAACATGACGGGAATTTGTTTCGTATGAAGCTCCAAGAGGTCCGTGTAAGACCCATCCAAATACGGAATTGCTGGCTGTAGGTCCCTGATCGTGACTCACGTTTTCACCTAATAAAACATCGTACAAATAATCAGCGCCTAAAACTAAGTCTACTGATTTATCTTTGCCGTCAAAAACATCTGCGAGAACAAGATGCCTCAAGTGATCAAACTGATGCAAGTCCTGTTTGGTTACTCTGCTGACGATCGGGGCACAAAGATCATCAACTACTAAAGCGTGAATCCTTACTGACCTTTCAGGATGATCTATGCGACACAGATTCAACTCAACTTCGTCATAGGTTCTAAACCCGTGTTCTCTCTCCCCAAAGCTAAACAAGTTAAGCTCTCTACGATTAATCACATGCACTCGAGATCTTGACAACACTCTCCTTCGAACATAGCTAAGTTCGCTTCCCCCGTCAAACAAAACTCGCATCACACGCCGTTCGCTCTCACCATGTAGTTCCGCAAGTGCAGTCTGTAGAAGCACTTCACCACGATTAGATGACGTTGCATTCGCTTGCGTTGACTCTACTGCAGCAATCGAGCTTGATCGATGTAGAAGTGTGTGGTGTTTACGACCACAAGATTTGCATCTTGAATTACTCTTGCAGTTTTTAACGTTGTGTTCCCGCAGACAGTTATAACAAAGTCGCCTTTGTCTAACCTCGTTCAGTCGTTGTTCCTCTGACATAGATCTCAACTTTTCACAGCTCGTTGCGAAATGATCGTCATTACAAAAGGAACACGTACGTTCACGAAGCGTTGAATTCAAAGACGCAGCTGTTTCCATGCGTGGCTCTAGAACTTTCGATGAGTGATGCTTGTTGTCACTACAAAGTTCATAAGATTGTATTTCTCGTCTAAGGAACGCGATAAATTCGTCCATCGTTGATTCATCAGTTTTCACGCCTCGCCCACTCTAAACACACGTTGTTTGGAAGTTTCGAGAGAATAATTTGCATCAGTATGCAGCCGTAACTATCGGCGGTTACTCCGAGGGTTTTGAGACCCCGAATGTGGATCTCAACGTCGTTGATGAATTTTCTCAAAGTCTGATGCTGACACCTTGGTAGTTTATCGAGTGCCAGTAAACACTTTACGTGAGCTCTGATGATTGTATGTTTACGGCCGAATCTTGCTTGTAATATGTCGATTGCTTCGTCGTAGTTTTCGTTCGTCAGGGATAATCCTTCGATCGCACTGCTCGCCTCACCTCGCAGTTGCCCGCGTAAATAATTGAATTTTTCCACCGATGCAATTTTCCTTGAGTCGATTGCAGCACAAAACGCGTCGTAGAAGGACTGTCATTGTAGTACGTCTCCAGAGAATACAGGTACATTTAACTTAGGAAGTCTCGTATTGTTCGTAGGTTGTAGAACACATGGATCGGTAGCATTTGTTGAAGAGTTTCTGTCGTTTTCGCTTCGTAGAATTCTTTCCGCTAACACTTCGACTTTAGTGACACTGTCTCGATATTCTTGTATATTTTCCGTTTCAAACATCATATCCTCCTCGCTACCATCAGTCAAGATGAAGTTTATCACAGTTTCGTTACACTGCTCCAAATTTATATTAGCATTTCGCAGTTGGCTTAGAAGCACTTCGATTGTAACCGACGATGCAGAAGCGTTTAACTCTGTCGTAAGTTCATTCACCTTTCTCGTTACAATTGCACGGTATGCACGTCGTCGATGTTGCTCCGCTTCGATACCCATCACTAATTCCCCTCAGGCCCCACGTTGGACGCCAAAATGATGATTTCAATTCGTTGATTCCTGCCCGAGAGGAAAAAGACCTTAGGATTCTCGTTACGATCGTGTTATATTTCGATAATTCATAAAAACGCAACATTTCATCAAATTTAAATTGAAACGATATAACAAATTATGTAGAGTTCATGAAATGTCATGAATATTGGAATAGAAACGAATGGCCGACAGCATACGACAATCAAATTACTAACAACTTGTACGGTAGTAAACCAATGGAATCTATTCAATGGAGGACATGTACGGTATCTAAACTTCATTCAGTAATTTTTTATATGGGTTGGCATAAATTGCATATATAACAAATGTATATCAAATAACATCAAATATATGCATCAAATAATAGGATTATATCAAATCACATCATTCATTAAAATTTCGAAAGCCGTAGGCGGCCAATTTTTTATGCCTCCGCCTCCACAGCCCTGTGTCCTATAGTTTGTCTACGTTGTCCTTGTATGCCATATTCGTAATTTCAACTATGTTGTAAGACTTCGATCATGTATAAGATTTCCACGATTGTCCCATACTGTGATGAAATGAAAAATTGAAATCTATTAGCAAAAATCAATCCTTATAATTTTTCAATTCCATACGTATTGCGTAAACAATGAAAATTCAAACGTTTAGTGGAAAATCCAGTTGTGTAGTTCATGAAATAGTTAAATTATGATTACACTGTATGCACCAGTCATATGCACCATAATGTGAAATCCGCCCCAAGAACTGGGAAAACTATTGAAATCGCATGAATCCATAATGCGCGATTGCTACATAAGATCAAATATTATCATACAATATAGTCCAGGCCTTAAGACCCCTGCTGTTTTTAATGTGACTGCAATACAGTGTATTGTTAAGAAACATGACTGCAAATAGAAATTGATAGGGAATTTCCGACTTACCATTTTGTCAATATCGTTGATGCAGAAGACATTTATCTAGTGACGATGACAAATGGAAGTAAGTCGACAACATTGAGCTGTTTTTCGTTGTCTGCCTGTTGGGGTCTGGAATACTAATGGCCACGACTAGGACTCACCAAGATCATCACAGGAAACCAATTTTCCATTGAATGTAGTGCAAATTCAGACCTGTATTCAGGCTGACTAGAAAATTATTCACGGCATAAGATGTACAGTCAGTTAATTTAGATTGTGAGGAATAAATCGGTGTGAAATGCCATTAGACGACGTTGAATTGTTCTCCAAACTGCACCACACTGAATCAGATACATATATATTAAGCATTGAACAAATCACATCCACCTTCAACGGTGAGACATTGAGATAACCAAGTCAACTTTCTCAGTCGACATTCGCCTGCAATTGTGAAAGTTGATGATCGGCTGTTCCCTGTTCCCTCTGCAAGTTGCCGGCGTTGACTGCGCTTCACGGCCTGGCCAATCACGTAAGCGAAAGGGGCGATCGATCACAAGATAGCAAAACATTGCGCTGCTTTAAAATGCGTGTCGTGTGTGAAAAAGTGCTTATGCCGCGTCAAACAGAAAATTCGCGCGCGCCATTTGCTTCAGCTGAATCACAACCAAAGGCAATTGTATAGTAACAGAGTGACTATAGATTGCCCTTGCAGATGCAAGCATAATATGGTTCATGAGTGACATTACCGCCCGTCAAAATGAATTGGACACAACTCACAAACTATAACTTCCAAGATCGCCCGACATGCACAACACAAGGATTCGATAGAAAAGAAATTGAAATGAACGCAATGCATGCACGGCGATGTTCTTTACTTGTTATGCTCACTGAAATCATAGTTATAAAAATAGCAAGAAATTGCCCTGGTTATTACATGTTGCGCAAAAAATAATATTCCTGTCGAAATTATGCACGCGTTCGTTTCTGGCGGCCTACGGTGTACTCTCGCACACTTCGGCAAAAGTAGAAACATAGAATGCAATCAAGAATAAAACTAAACGCTTCGATTTAATAATAAAACAATATGCCGAATTACAGATCATCGATCTTCAATTCATCGCTAGACCACAAAATATTCTGGAATGTGATCTGCATCCAGGCTTTCAGCAGACGTTCGACTTGTTGTTTGATAAAACCAAAAAGAGGACTAGAAGATAAACGAATCAAGTAGCATTCGATAAGTTTAAGCAGAACAAGTATGTATATTATAACAGAATTTACACGGAAATTTCCGGACATGCGCAACCGTTTCTATTCCGTGAAGCGTCCGTAAATCATGAATTTAAAGTCCGAGTAACGGAAGCCCGACGGATATCCGTATACTGCCGTTCTTTATCCGTAGTCTCGCGGACAAAAGTGTGAGTTAATGGAAGACCGGCGGATGTCCATTTCTTATCCGTTTTGTCCGCGGACAAAGCTTGCTCGGCGGGAAAGGAATGTTCAAAAATCTGCGGACGGAAATCGTATTGCTACGATCGCTTTAATCGAAATAATGATGAAATCAAGAGTTTTAGGCCCAATTCATTGGTACGCAGCTGCATCGGCAGTGGAAGCGCTCAAATTATAGGGCCTATCAAAAAAATCAAAACTTTCAAAATTTTCCAATTTTTTCCATAATTTTCCACGGAAAATTTTGATTCAAACATTTCCGGAAAATTTTCATCACTAGTGAGTGAATATAAAGCAACAAATTATTTCACAACATCTGGGATATTGGTCTTAGATGCATAAAAATGTGAAGTCCGGGTTGCGGTATTCTATTCATTTCTACAATTGTGCTCTGCAAAGAAGATTGCAGTTAATACTTGTTCTGCTCACTCATAGATTCCTTAGATTGTTCCCAGCCTAGAGTTTATTAATTTCGCGTTCACATTTTCTTGACTGTTGAGGTTTCAGAATGTCAAAACTTCATTCTCGGGTACAACTGCCAATTGTTCGTCACGCACATTCATTTTAGTTGCGCTCGATTGCTTGATGCAAAACCTTTGTTGTGATGTGCCGTTCATCTTATGGCGAGATCATTATGAAACTGAACAACAGCGGAAAAATCAAGTATAATCTTTGCTCCACTGGTGTTTCAAGCACCTTCCAGTGAAGCTCGGTTTCACTTACACATCTGTTGACACGATGGTGGTACACAACTAAGTGACATAATTGTCACTTGTGTTTTCGGTTAAATCTTGTGTAATTTTGCAATAGGCGCATTTATGTCGATCTTGCGTCTAGTTTGCGTTTATCGATTGTGTCAATTTCGCGACAGACAAAGTGTAAATTTTGGGTCATACTTGCGTCGTTTTTGAGTCAATCTCGCGATTGGTGCATTGGTGCTAGTTTTGCGGCATTTTTGTGCAATGTCTTTAATTTAGTGATAATTTGACCAAGTACCTACATGTAGGTACTTTTCTATTGATCTCACTCTTCAACAATTTTCGTGTTGATAGAATTGCTCGAGTGTGTAACAACTTATACCACTGAAAAGATAACGATCAAACAATTCAGAAAATGTTTTTGAACTTTTCATAGCTTCATCTCATTTGTAAATAGATGAAGTCAAATCGAAACAAAAAAGTGGGAATTTGTCAAAACTTTCACAAAACCAACTGTTTTCTCAATAGCGTTTTATCACAAACTACAGCGCTGAGATTTGCAAAAATCACACCATCTTTTTCACAAAGCCTTCCAGATTAATATTGCGACATATTATTTACCTTACATGGTTCCCAAGAGGCGATTACTAGCAGTTCATGGAAAATAACTGATGAGTTTTATGAGGACTAAATATGTTTGAGAGTAAAACCATCATTTAAAATACCGGTGAGGTGGAATTTTTCGCGTTGCGCAATAACACAAAGAATGGACAATACTACACACTCACAAAAGTAACGGCATAATAACGGCTGCACAACGGTAGTATCCGTTAGATGCTAGAAGAATAACGTTAGTACATGACGGAATGGTGTTAGATTAATATACCTAACGCCAAATTATCCTAACGGATTTTAGAATTTACAAATAACGTTATCAAATAATAACGCTAATGATAATTAAAATAGCGTTATAAAATACTAGGTTTTCAAATGTTTAATAACGTTATCAAATTGGCTTTAGTGATGTTTTGAAGTTTTAATTGTCATCGTTGTTGAAAGTTTCTACATATATATATAGGCCTAGACATGTTATTTTTTTCGTTTAAGAATATAAAAACGGTGAAAAAAAATCGTCGGCGATGCCTCGTCAATTAGTCGGGCAGTGTCGGCTGTCAACCGTGTCGGCGCACCGAGTGAATGCCGACACACGAGTTGTCGGTACGCATCGGCTAGGTGACGGCTGCGCCGGCATGTTGATTAGAAAATTGGGAAGTATCGGCATGTTCTCCCTATATGCCGACAGTAGCTATAGCCGGACCAATATTATCAAATCTCGTCCACTCCAATTCGTAGGATCTATATAACTTAAACACTGCTGTGATTTACAACAGAAAGACTCCTGCTGCGCTCGAGGAGCATAGTCAGCACATTCTGCTTCTTTGCAAGTGGCACAGATGAAAGACAAAAAGGCAACCTCTTGCAAAAAGGATTTCAGAATTCCTCATACCAGATATCAGGACCACATTTCCAACAGCATGTGGTAAGTTAAGATATCAATACATGTCTACATATAGCGGCAGATATGGGTCAACAGTTCTGTCTCCGTTCCTTGTATTTTCTTTTTGAGTGATTCAAAATGTAGATAGAATTACATGGAAATTCACAAAACATCCTGACAAAAAGAAAAACGCATGTTAATGTATTAGATGTGTATACAATCCTACATTAACACAGCCTGATTTTAATCGGTGCATTAATCTGTTGCACATTCTTCGCTGGAGCGCAGAAAATGTTGCTAGTACTCTAACGCAACGAGAAAGCAAATTAAAGGAAAAAATTCTTTCGAAAGTTGAAAACCCTGCTCAGAACACATTGTTGCGTTGTTTTCAGTAGCCGTTTATCTGTCTATTTTCGCTTTCTCCGAACGACCGTGAATTATGGTAATTCCTTTTGAAAGAGGAATAGAGCTTCTTCCAACCTTCTATTTCTAACCATTGTCGGATGTCTAGAGCACCGGGATATGCAACTCCTAAATTTTCACGAATATCCCACAGTCTATACTATAGAGTGAAGACTGATAGATTTCATTGTTCGATAGCGCAAAGCGCATTTCAATGCGCTGCTGTTGACGGGAAGTTTCATACAGGACAGCACAACAGTGTGTGCACACGCAGTCATAATACTGCCTTTGTCCTTCGATTCCCTCCTCACAGTGATCTGCCGAATCTGCATGCAAATATGTGAGGCTAGCGTCATCTGATTGATCGATACGTTGCTATAGCATCAAGTTGGTTAGCTTGTCTCGAAGCATGTCATTTATGCGTGTGCCGGCACACGGAGTGCAGCCAGTCTACGATAATAAACAGCAAGTGCACATAAAGCACATCAGATAACTCAACGAATGTGCATATTTCGTTTTTTGCATTTTCTCATGACCAAACTCTTCGCGACAAATGGATAAGAGCAATTGAACGAGAGGATGTCGATAATTTTGGCCAAAGAAGCGTTTTCGTTCCAACCTTGTCTTCGCGAATTTGTTCTGTATTTTCTCGAAAATGATTAAAATCAAGACAGGTCAACAATTCAAGATCATCTAAGCGTCCAAGAAAAGAATTGAAACTAATGCAACTCAAATCTTCGGCAGTTCCCAGTGTTTTCAACAACTTTCCATCATACTATACCTCAGCATCTTCATCAAATACACTTCATCCTTCACTTAACAAAAGAAGAATCAACGACAGCGGCTCGCATGGAAGGAGAGAACACAAGAATGGAAACTTGATAATTCGAATTCCCAAGGATGATATCACCGATTTCGAGGATCTCTTAGATTGGCTTCCTTCAATAAATCTCCCAACAAATTACACATATATTACGACTTCCGAGTGCGCAGTGTTTTCTCATTTTTCTTCAAAATCATTTAACAATAAATTGTTTCCACATTTTCAAAGTTTCATTCGTATATTTCATGATTTGTCATTTGACTTCTACATCGATGGAATCGGGATACATGGCAATCGATTTTATTATCCCTTGGAAGCGAATGACACAATCTAAGAAACGGAATTGACTAATTTATGCAAAATGTAAGTCATTGCTGTGACTCGAACAATCAGGTAGTTAATAGGTAAGCTGATCTATAACTATTTCTTTCTCTCCATCGGTTGCTAGTTATAATTTGTACAGGATTTAGTAATTCTATTATTGTACGCATAGGTCTATCACTGGCAATATTTGTTCAGAAATAAAGGCGTTCCACATTTTATATCGTCAAGCTTATCCTGATGTTATTACAATGACATGATAATTAGCATTTTTCATGATGAATTGATGACAGTATATAACACGTCTACTCATTACCTAATGTGCCTCTAGAGAAGTAAAACCCACTTAATAAATCACAATTTTTAAACATGAAATCGTGTTGATGAAGAGATGAAGCCCGCATGAGATGAACAGTCAAATGAGTGTTCATCGCATTGTTCATCGAGATACGTCAACGTTTAGTGAAAATGTGTGATTATGACATTAAAAATCTGCTTGATTGCTTACATCGAATAGCTGCCATTATTAATTCAAGTTAAACTGCTTTTGGTTGTGAGTCACTCGCGTATTTGTTACAGCATTCAATTTGTGGTTGCGAACTTCGATGAGAATCTGTTGACATGTGTATTTATATTTAATAACACCATGCCATGCAGTCATAACGAAGTACATGTACAAATCAATTTTCGAATTATAGTTGTGATTAGTTGATACTGGCTTTGACAGGGCAATCCAAAGTTAGCAATATACTGACGTCAATCTTCAATACATTTCGCGGTACATTTCAAACAGTGATCAGTCAGGGGACTTGCTGCATCTCCATTCTTGATAGGGGCGGGTGGGGCACATTGAACATGTTCTTGATCTTTTCTCAACAGTTTGAATATACTAAATCAAATGAACCAAAATCAAACTCGGATGAAAGGTTGAGGGTATCCCTAGTAATCTCTGAGTTGTTGGACGTTTTTGTGACATTTAATCTCCTCACAATTTTAATTTTAAAATTTCTACCAAAGTGGTTCAATGTGCCTCACGCATGGGGCACATTGAACCACCCACTGGGGTGGCTACTTTGCGATGTTCATCAAATCTCAAACGAAAAGGGCGTGAAGATCATCTATGCAACTATTAGAACTAAAATGACGAATAAGCGGATAAACAACAACTAATATTGCGATTATTATGATTAAGAAGTTACTACAAAGAAAACAATTAGTTAGCGTGTATTATTATTATTCTTGTTTCGAAATAAGTAACATAATTTTATCTTACTTTAATTTGCGAATTTAACGTCAAGTTTATATTTACGAATACGATAATTAATTTTGCGAGAAAAACTATCACTAATAAAATCAATATTTAGAACAACTATCTTTTCATTAAAATAGTTTTTGATTTACGCGAGCGTTTGTTAATAACGAAATCTCTATCAGAGCGACCATCACACTTGAGACGAGATTTGGTTTTGTTTCCAGCTTCGATGCCAAGAGAGTTAGAGCTGTACTTCTTTTATCGATGCTGTCAAAGGTGTTGAGAGTGAAGTTTCTCTTTACATAACTGGAGACCCAACTATCTTTAGTAAAGGACGGGTACAACTTGACACGATTTCATTTTGATAATGGCAAAAATTAATTTTGCTTAACCCATAGTGAAATCTTTAATAGTTCAAGTAGTTATTTTCAGGGATATCGGTCGCAAACTTAGTATCCTTATTGAGTGAGTTTAACACTTTTTAGCTTTTAACTCAGTAAATAAAGATGAAGTTTAATAAAGTTTATAGATATAAATAATAATATACAATAAGAAAAGTTAATCCTTTTATAAATAAGTCTATTAATAATAATTTTCTTCTAATTTATGTCATTTTTTTATTCTCAAGAATGAGCGATCAATAATCAATGATGTCAAGCAATAATCAACCATTGAAGCGATAGTAAGTATTTGTGTTCGAAATAGGTTATAAAACTTCTATGTGAAAGTGAAAATACCGCAGTGGGGCCTGCACTATCGTCTCTTGGACTGTGAACCAAGGCTAAACGTTTCGGATGAGTTACTGAATGACAAAGACTTTTGAATTGTGTAGTCGCAATCTTCATCTATCTAAAATTGGTTTAGTGACAACACAAACGATGATAAAAACCTTTCGCTTTGGCTTGAACACGGACAATAAAACAAAAGACCTTAAAATTGGACATTTATATCAGGACATTTTGATTTAATCTCAGTCAGATTCATTGTCTTATCCACATATCCGTAGTCCGTGCTCGTATCAACGCATAGGGATACTTTTCTCTCTTATTATATTCAAACATGATTTCTGAACAGGAAAGGACAGTGTAGGAATATTGCTATGTTAGATATGGGCATTTTCACGCGAGATCGTAATGTATTAAACGAATATATGTACATGTATATGGCAAGGTCATCGTTCGAATTTTTGTAGGCGTTCTCCTATGAGATAATCATCAGTTACCTAATAAATTTCCATTGCAACAAATAAGCCTGTGAATAACTGAATTAAAGGAACTTATGATTAACTGAGAAACAGAACGTCCACGCAATTTGAACATAGATTGTGATCTTGTCATTTGTAGGTCGTAACTGCAACGTATGTTACTGCAACGTACATGTACAATTACGAAATTGAGTACAATGGTAAATTTTATATTCAAACGCAGGGCTGTCCATGGATGCACATTATGCTCCTCTTTTCGCGATTATTTTTATGAACGATATTGAGACGGAAGTTCTTTACAAATTGAAGCAGGACCATAAAATTGAACCACTCATTTCAAGCGTTATATTGACTATGTAATCATGGGTCCGTTTGATCATGACATGGAAATATTTAAGATGATCAGAAATGTTTTTAATTCCATCAATGGGAGCATTCAGTTTACTTTAGATGTTCCTAATAGCGAAACCAAATTGAATTTTTGGACATTTCTGTATTCGTAAAAAATGAATGCAGCCACTATAAAATTCAACAATCAACTTTATCAAAATGGTTACAAAAAAAATAAAGTATGACAACAAAAGAAAATTACAAAATAAGCCTGACTTAAAAAATTTCGTTATTTGGAAATGTAATTTCCTCAATGATACATGCAACAGAAAGTTGACGGCTTTAGTAAAAAAAATACGATCTTCCATAAAATTAGTTAACAAACATGGCAGGTACTTAAAGCAGTGTATTAATCAACCTGTAAATAGAGACAATAAACATCAGAATTGTGATATCTGCGACAAATTACCAGATCAGCAAAGCTGCAGTGACAAGTTCACAGTGTATAAATTTACTTGTATTCTTTGCCATAAATTTTACATTGGTCAAACTGCCCGTCCTTTTTATCAGAGATACAATAATAAACGTTGCTTAGTTACCAATAACAACAATAGCGCGCTGTCAGACCACGCGAAACATGAACACGAAAACAGTTTGACTATTCATCACTTTACCATAGAATTCTTGAACAAATTTCAGAGTCCTGTAGAGGCAAGAATCGCCGAAGCCAAATACATTCAACAACAGTGTCCGTCTCTCAATAGGAGAGAGGAGCTCACCCAGTGGTAGCCGATCTCAACCTATATTATGCCACCGCACCATCGCGGTTTAGGCCTACTCCTTGCTGGACCCGAGGATGCTGCTGCGCAGCGAAAGCTCGTCCGCCTGTATATATTTTTAGCTTGTACATAATCCTTTTATTTTACTAATGCGGATTAAACTACTTGGGAGTGCCTTTTGCTTTACGGACTTCATAGCCACGTTTATTATGAATCGCCCGTATACCGCAATCAACTATGTGCTATGAGTTGACTAAAAATTTCCCACGAATAAAGCCCACAAAAATCATGGTTAAAATTGTGGATAAATAGGAAGATTCATTTATGATATTGTTGCATTCATGCGCTTTTTCTCTTTTCCCTATCTAGTACACATTGTTGCCATCATCCGATAACTATATTAACATTTTCTGCATAACCAAGATTTGTGTAAACAGTAAATCTACGAAATATGACTGCGTAGGAAATATCAATAACATTCAGATTACCCGAGCAACTATTATGGAACACTTAGTATAGTCTCCCCATTTCAGATGAAGTATATGAAAGGAAGAAAATATCTGGAAGCCGATATGGACCACAAATAGTTATGGACCGCAAACAGCTGATGATTGTCTTCCGTAATCCGACCGTCATTTTTTGAATCAACACCCGTGGAGTTCACCGTAGCTGTTGTATGCAGCGCGATCATTTGTGTTTATTACCTCCTCGATTTGACTTATCCTTCCTCATTTGGCCAAATGCTTGGCCTACTACAAGAACAAATTCTGAAAACATCTTTCCCTTTGAAAAATAAGCGTTCCCATAGTCTTTCTTCGTTAATGGGAAATTTATATTAGTTGTATGTTCTGGATTTGTATATGACTGGTCTTCATGCATTTCTATGTTTTAGCAGTTTCAGAAGATATTTCATTTGTTTGTAGATTTGTTTTATGAATTGATTTATTTTCAGATGTATAGCCAATTTCAGGTTTTTGTAGATTTGTTTTATGAATTGATATATTTTCAGATGTATAGCCTATTTCGGATTTTTGTAGATTTGTTTTATGAATTGATACATTTTCAGATGTATAGCCTATTTCAGATTTTTGTAGATTTGTTTCATGAATTGATACATTTTTGTAATTCCTAAGAATATTCCTAATTTTATACAGTCTGATTCTTTTTTGTAACCTCATTATTTTCTAACGGGTTTTGTAGAGGAATTTTGCCGTTAGGTGAAACCATGGATGATAACGCTATTATGACCGTATTCTAACGGCAGAGTTGTGCGTTTCAGCTGGCATTTCAAGCGTTATTATTTGAAAACTAACGCCAGTTCTTATCTATAAAAACCGTTATTGATGCATAAGTAACAGATATCTAACGCTGAATCCGATGTTATATTACGTATAATAACACTAAAACATGTGTTAGATTAGCGTTAGCTCTTAATAACTAATTGATACATAGCTCAATATATGCCGTTATTACACAAGAAAACCCGTCGAATCAGCCGTTATCGGTGCGCAACTAAAGCGTTAGTGAAATAACGTTATTCATTTTGAGAGTGTACTGTACCATTCAATTGGTCTGGAATGCAAGTTACAACTTTATGGAGCATCTGGAAGACTTCGACTGAAATGTACCTACATGTAGGCCATTTTAACTCTTTAACATTTTTAGCCTATAGGCTGATAATCCTGAAAATATTTAGTGCTGTAATTTTGATGAGGACAAATGTAGAGCAACCATTAGAGTATAGATTCATTTATTTCATCTTAAGCTATAGACATAGAACTGAAATATGAGATGGAGTGATAACCTATTTAAACAAATCATCGTTTCTCTTAGCTTCCTTATCAAAATATCCTTTCTAAGGTACGTTTCTCACTTATTTTAACAAGCTGATAACATTTACATAGCACTTAAATCAAATATTCTTATCATGAAGCCCAATATCCAAATTGAACGAAATAGTTCAAATTTTAGAAAATGACCTACATGTAGGTACTTTTGTTCTTAAGGATTTTTGGACAAATTGATATATAAAATAATGCATGGCTATTGCTGTACAATCATTCAAAATACAACTATGGATTGGGAAGCCAAAATTTTACTTAAAAACGCTTATTAAAAAAGCTAGATTCAAAAGATAACATTAAATTTTATGATTCCTTATGCTTTATTCATTCATAACTTAAGGCAAAGATTATTTTATCAACTATGTTCAGTTAGGCTGCTAACAAAACGGCATTATCATTGATTCACAAGTAAGAACCAGAATATCTCTAACAGACACGATGCTTATTCATGTAGTAGCTATACTGAAACTACATAAACAAGTCACATTCAATCTAATTTCAATCAAATCTTCTTATGATGGAAGCGTCTTTTCAGCGGCATTCCTTTCTGAACGTGTGGGTCCAGCAATCACGTGTAGTCGGAGCACAGATGGGTATTATCATCTTCTCTCCAGTACATTCGTCTTTCTGGCAGCTGATAAGACTCCATTGAGTAGAGAAGTCCGAAGAAATGGAGCAGCTCTGAGAATGTCAATTCTCGAAAAGTGTTATCTGATTGTCCGGCGTGACGATTAGTGGATGGTATCATCACCTCTCTCATGTAGACTTGAGGAAGAAAGTGAAGAAAGAATTGTCTAGTTCAGCGAAGTCCGAAAGGGAATCCATATTCAGTCGTGGTCCGCAAGATCGATTTCGTCCACGTTCTCTAGGATCGATTGTCCATCCTCCTCTAGTCAATTCCTTATCTTGCTTAACTTCCTCTGCATTTTCACTTTCCGATTCTTTAGAGCTTGAAGAAACGTCGGCCTCACTGTCCTCACTATCGTCAGAAGAACTTAACTGTAATCCTTTCCTCCTAAGCCTTGCCTTCAGACTGTTTAGGTTACTCTTGCGGAAGAGACTGCTACTATTGACCTTCGCTATCCTTCTCTTCTTGGACAATAGCTATTAGTACTAAATAGTTACAAAGACACCAGTCATGGTACGCTGTGACACGGTGTACATTATAGGTCGAAAAGAAACGATGACGGTGTTACTTAGATTATGTAAGTGTAAAAAAAAAATAGTTTACACAAAAGACACAGAAGGCAAGCAGAGCAAAACAAAAACTCAAACGATAGTCTCGTTGGAAGTCCCGAATGGTAGCCGGGTTTATTTGACTGACGACGCGGAGAAGAGATGTCCGCAATCGCCAGCAGATGGTCATGCACAAACCCCACGGGAGTGCAGGTAAATGTCCTGCACTGCCTCCCGCGCCTCGGCTGGACGCCATTCTATGGAGATCGTTCGTCGGTCCTCCGGGAGGACGAATACTCCCACACAAACAATTCAGATAGTTAGCCCCCAGCGCCTCGCTGTCATCTGAGTCTATCCGTTGATGTTGGCGATGGGACAGGCCCAGCGGATATAGATTATGAGGCTGTCCGCGAGGGTTAAATGTTTGTTACCGTTATATGGAGCACCGAGGACGGCCGGGCGATTTTTCGTGGCCCCAACGCGGTGTGCCGATGCGGTGAAATGTCCGCACCACCTCCATGATCCTGTCGGTGATAGCGGGCCACTGTGGTCGTCTCCTCCTGACCGCACCGCCGACAGGATGGCGCAACGAAGAATCGTCTCCACTGACTCCGTTCCCAGGAGGCAACGTCCGGTACGTGTCCGGAGCCCTTGATTGACAAAATCCCGGTGGTCGCGCAACGCCCGTTGAAGTCGTATCTGACTTCCCGGCCTCCATATCTTCCTCCGTCACCAGAAGGACATCGTCGTGTGGTCCCAAGCTTCTTGAATCGCAGTACGCGTCTCTCCTCTTCTGGTTTCGGAATGTAGTCCGGAAAGGGGTGGACGGCCACTCCGGCGTTGAGGGCCGCCACGAGCACTGCGGCGTCTTTTGACGCGCAAAATACACCGTATTGCTCTCTTGCTAAGTCCGGGGCACGGTTCGGCCGATATTGTGTGTGTGTGCATACTGGCAAGGCAGGCACGTGGACCCCTCATTCCAGCGTTGGAGTGCGTCGTGGAACCACTTCGCCTCCACACGTTCCGCCCATGGTCCCAGTGCACGGCCGATGCCATGATCGACTGCCGCAACACGTATCACCGTATCCAAACTAGCGACCCATTGTTTTGGCATAAACGTGTGTAAGCGAGTGGTTCCCAACCTCCGCGCAATCTCCGTTGCAAAGTCCTGTCCACGTGGGAGCATATTTGAGGAACGCAGCTAATCCCATTGGATTGTGGCCGTCTCGTAGCACGGTATATTGGTCCCACTGTTGTAAAGGGAGGAGATCCACGGACAGGCTCCAACATACCCGCCGCGCTTCTAATGTCAGCAACACACGACCTCAACCGGCCGGACTGCTGATCGGTCATGACGCCTCACCGCCGTAGGGCTGGAATGGCCCCTTGTACGGATACTACTAGAATAGCCTGTAAAAGGCAGACTAGTTCGTCAGTCGATTGCAGTTTCAAACTTTTTCTTATCAGAGACATAGCATTTTAATGGAATTTTTATAAAATAGAAGTCAAAAAGTAATGTGTGATGTAAGGGAGCTGGCACGTACTTGAAGTTTTTTGGGAGGGAGAGGAGAACAGAAATAATGAAACATTAAAGGTATAGTTGGTGCCCTATCAGTCACTAAGTCCGCCTCAAATTGGCGATATTAACCCAAACTAGACCAAGTTAGCATGAAGCGGGGATGGTGCGGTAATGATCGGTATTAGAAGATTAGAGAATACAGAAGCAATTTAGGTGTCCTTTTAGTGGGATGTGTGTAATAGTTGGCAGGTAAGCGAAGCAAATTTGCAGTATGTATGATAAATCCCATACGGCTTAACAGGAAGGTTCTTTGTCTATTCCTTATGGGTATTTTCCAAACGGCTGAGCATTCTGTGGGGAAGCCTTAGTTATCCCCTGTGCTGGGTCCGTGATTGTTCGGGTTTTCTCTTTCTTCTCATTTCGGAACCTAGCTCCGAGACCTTTTTGTCTTCATCCGCGCCTTGGGAACACGCATCGTAGTGTTAAGAATTGGTAGTGCTGGGGGTGTACAGGTACGGGTAACACGGGATATGGTGATCAATAGCCATTTTGCATCGATTTATGTTTATCCATAGCTTCATTCCGCGTGGTTCATTGATTTGTGCGACCATGACGTTTTGGTGTCCGTCAATCTCCACACGCGGTAGGCGCGCCACAGTTTTAACAGTTTCATTGGAAAGTCCTTTTTTTCGTTGGGGCGAAAGAAAGGTACAACGCGATCTCCAATCGCCCAGAATTATCCATGTCTCGGTAGCTGTTTTTGGGTCATACTGGTCTTCTGGCGGTCCTGGGCTTCATCATTGTGCTTGCGTGCAAGCTCCCAAGCGGGTTGACAAGCGACGCGACAAATTTTTGTTTGTATCCGAACTGATGTGTTTTTGTTGTCCTGCACTGTTCTTGAAGTGCCATGTCACAAGAGATGAGGATACCCCTCCCGAATAACGAAGAAGAACGGACTTTCTTTGGTGGATGCAAGACTGATGACCGGTAACGAACATCAATGCTGTGAGGACAGTCGTCCCCAAATCCCATCTGATCGTTTGCAGACTAATGGGAAATATCATCCCTCACGACACATCCCACATTTTATCGACTAATTCCGTCGCACTTAGGTTATATGCTGTTGTAAAAATTTTCTTTGTGTTTGTCAAGCGACAAACTTACCTTCATCAAAGATGAATAAAGTTTAGCTTCCTCGGTTCGGAACAACAAGGTTCTCGGGGCATCCCATACCCGTCATACAATTTCGTCCGGAAAACAACTTAGCAATCCGTCGTTACCCCGCTTGGTCGCCGAATGTGAAAAATGCTTACCACCCATTTCGAGAGTCGTACTCGATGAATAATGACTATATATTTGTTTCCAACGTGCGTTTTTCGGAAATGGTCCAGTTATATCCACCGCCCAACGGTAAAAATGGGTGCGGGAATTGGTATGGCATTTCAATGGTACTTTGATTTTCCCGGTTCGGTGCAGTCTTTTGCAATTAACACGACACAACATTCCTACACACCATCGTTTCACCTCTCTATACATTTGGCCAATAATTATAATTTACGCAGACTACGCGATAGCGTCTTCCTCTGCGGATAAATTCCGCCGATTGTCCATGAAGGAAACTCCAATAATACCTGCATAGCGATACGATTGTGAGTACCAGCACAAGGTGTCTTTTTTTTCCCAGTCAGACGATAGAGAGTTCCAAGGCGTAAGCGGAAATTACCAAACTTTTCTGTGAACGTAGATTGTTCCGTCTGGTTTGATTGCGCTCATGTTTCACTTTTTTTCCCATCCAACTCCCCAGAAATGCAATTGATCAACTGATCGTTTCAGCTGACTAAGCGCACATACGACAAGTCAGACGTGATTCTTAGCTCCGTGGCATCTTGACGCTGAATCGCTGACCAAAACCAAACCGCCGGTAACTCCGATATGCGGGAAAGGGCATCCCGCATTATTGCATTTCCCAGTGTCGGTACCTGAAGACTCAAGTCCACTGCACTTGCAGCTTGAGTGAGTGCCCCATCTAATAAGGCGAGACGATGGATGCGGTGTTGAACAGCCACTGAGAGTGAGCTGGTGGTCAGTTTATTACTGTAGAATGGGCCTGCCGTATAGGTAAGGGGCGGAAATGGTCGCAGCCCATACAATGGCCAAGTCCTCCATTCTAACGATGGCATCATTCCTTTCGTGCTATGTTAGTGTTCTACTGCATAAGGCGATAAGGCTCTTTCTCACGACCCGTGACTTGGCTGATACAGCTCCAAGGGCCGTTCCACTTGCGTCTGAGTGTAGTAAAAACGTCGTATATGGTGAAAGTCCGGGTAATGCAATATGGGTTCCATGCACAATCTGGATTTCAATTCTCTGCAGAGTCTGCTGGTCTGCTTTCCCCATATGAAAAGCGGTGTACTCTCACTCTTGATTAATCTGGATGTAAAGGGTTGGCTACTTAAGGGCCAAAATTGGGTATAAAACGTCGGTAATCAGAAGGCAAGCCCTAAAGAATTGGCGAACTTCTTCTATAATTAGATGTTGGGGGGCGGGATAGTCCCGTAACTTCCTAGAAGATGTCGGGGTCGGTTTGAGAGGCCATCCGTGGAGTGATGTGACCAAGAAACCTAGACTGAAGGTTTAGCGAAGTCACACTTTTTTTCGGTTTCAGTTTGACCCCGTGCACAAAACGCACATTCTCGAAATAATTTTCCTCTAAGAGTTGTAATGAGTTGAAAAATCTGACGAGTAGCAGAAGACGTCGACTATTAGACGATGCATTTTCGTTTGCGATCCCGCTAGTAAGACTTCCAATGGCCATCGCTGAAATTAGCCGCGCATACAGAGTCCAAATTAGTCGGCAAAATTCGAAGTTTCCGGCAAAGGTGGTAAACTTCTTCGGTCTTGTATTTCTTGGGCAATAGGAATCCTCCAGTATCCCGATGCCAAATCCAGAGTTGAAAAGTAGTCGCGTTGGATAGACCGTTGGCCGTTTCATCAATTCGAGGTAAGGAAAATAGTCTTTGCTGGAATAGCAATCAGAGCCTATGCCGTCGAATCGACACAGAAAGTCGATCGTGCCGTCCTTCTTTTTTACTAGAATGACAGGTGACGCAAATGGACTAGCTGTTGGTTGGATGATGCCGTGTTGGCACATTTTGTCTATATGTTCTTTTATCACTCCTTTTTGCGATTCTGGGATCCGATATGGACGTTGACGAACAGGAGGGTTGTTTCCAATGTGGATGTGATGTTCAACTCCCTCCATTTGTCCGAGATCGAATTCCATGCCGAGCAAAAACGTCTTGGTATCGCCAAGGAGGTTGTTCAATTCCGCCTGCTGTCCGTCCGATAGCGACGGAAGAATTTTGAAAAAAGGCTTAGAAACTCATCTATTTCGGCTAGCACTTGAGATTGACGTTGATCTTCCCCAATAATAAGATCTTCCGTGGTGAGAGCCTCCGCTTTGTCCGACGTTAGCCCTCGATGAAACTTTGCTGGGGCTTGCGACATATTGATGATACAAATTGGGATTGTTGATGTTCCGGCGATGCGACAACGTTTGGCGATCAGTAACTTGCGATAACCGATTACTATGCTATAGGGTGATAAAACCGTTTCCGACGAGATGGGATGCGTCAATCTAGACGCCACTGTCATTTACTGCTCGAGGTGGTATGGTAACGCTATGTTCAAGCTTTACCGGCACAAACTCTGGTGGAGTGGGAGAGGGAATTCAATTTTTTCCTTTTTTGTAATTGATGGTGAAAATTCAAGCTTGTTATAACAAGTCTACTCCCAGGATGGCGTCAACTGCAGAATCTTTCATAACACCCACATCGTGAAGGATATCCCGTTTCGCAAGGGTCAATAGGATAGTACGCAGCCAACGATTTCTAAATCACCTCCACTAACGTTTTTTCGCTGAAATGGAAGTTTTCCCCAAGTGATGTTCCATTTCTTGCAAAATTCCTTCCGATACTAGAGTTATACCTGCACCTGTGTCCAGTAGTGCTTCAGCGACTTTGTTTTGATGTGCAAGCGGATAACAGATTTCTCTTGTTGTCCACAGGCCGCAACGACGTCCTCTGTGCTGTAGGATCTAGGCCAATGGAAGATTGAGGTTGGGGGATAATGTGTCCTGTCGTCATTGTCTTCAGTTGTGCAGCTCTGCAATGAAGTGTCTGCCCTCAAGGATGAGGGATGGTACAACGGTGCCGTTGGTGTTGCGCTGGTTGAATATGCTGGTGGGTTTATAGATGTCAGTGGCAGCTCCTCTCTACACAGCCGTCAACTGATGGGGTCTCGTCATTTGGGAGGAGCGTCCATGGCAACAATGTTCCTGGTTGGGTGAGATAATGCTGTTGATCTTGTCGTCTCTCGCTGTGCTCCTTTGGGTCCTTCGCCAAGGTAGGTAGAGCGTGTTCGGCATCCAGACAGGTCTGGTTACCCGATGGGCACATTTCTTGCAAATGCGAAGGAAGACAGTAATAGTCACATACAGACACACCAGAATATCCATAATCTGTTTAGCAGTGACTGCAAAGCCCAGGAGGAATCCGAAGGACACTCGGTGGGCTATGCTGTTTAATCAGAGACTTTTGTGTTTTCGTTCTGTGCTGTTCCTCACCCGACAAATGATCCCAAGCGTTGGAAGGATTTCGAGTGAATGCATGTTGAGGGTTCCCATGAGATCGTTGAATTTGTCTCGCGATGACTGTATGTCGCTCCAATTACATATACCACGAAAGATCATGAAAGAGTAGTGTGTGGCAGCATAGGAACTGTCGTGACAAGTTGGATGGGTAGAGTGGCAGTGTTTGAGAAGGAGGCTTAATCACGGCATCCATGTGTGAGTGTATGATATATTGGCCGCATGTATTTTAATAATTGCAGCGAAATTGATGAAACAAGACTTTGGGGTAAAGGTCCCAGGTCGAAATTCAAACCTATGGAAAATTTTTAATTTTTCCCATACGAAATCACTCTGACTCTTAAGGATTTTTTCAGTGAGCTCCGACCTTAAAATCTTTGTAACCGCTCTAACTTTGAACGGCCCCCCGCTCCGATTGACTCGCAACGAAAAATGCGGTCGAGCAGTGTTTCATCCTCTTTCCAATGCAAGTCGAACGAACAAAATCCGTCCACTAGAACCAAAGTTAGAACAAAGGGGGGGGGGTCAGCGAAATTTGATGAAACAAACTTTGGTAAAGGTCCCAGGTCGAAATTCCACACTTTGGAAAATTTTTAATTTTTCCCATACAAAGTCACTCTGACACTTAGGATTTTTTCAGGTGAGCTCCGACCTAAAATCTTAAATGGCGTCTCACATCTAAACGAAGACAGATAGGAACAAGCCGTTTGTTTCAGTGAATTTGTCTCACTCTTAGCTTTCAAACGAGCTATCGCACGACAAAATCCGTCCACTGGAAGCCAAAATCGAAGCAAGCTGTCCAGAGGGGGGGGGACGTCAGGGAAATTTGATGAAATATGTTTTGGTTAAGGTCCCTAGTCAAAATCGGAAGTTTTAAATTTTTCAAAATTTCACACACAGGAGTCTCCCCACACTTAGGAATTTTTTCACTTGTGGCATTTACAATGGTCATGTGCATGACACA
Organism: Prostheceraeus crozeri; assembly: GCA_907163375.1. NCBI lineage: Eukaryota > Metazoa > Platyhelminthes > Polycladida > Euryleptidae > Prostheceraeus > Prostheceraeus crozeri. The sequence goes on from CAJQUW010009286.1 coordinate 36,195, forward strand.
CCACTTCCCGTGGTCATATTAGAAAGTGGTTTGAGGTGTCATATGTAAAGAATGATGAGACAAATCGTTGCAAACAAACCGCATGTCGCTAACGATGAATACTTTCGGAGATAGAGCCATTTTTAAGTTTTCTTCCGATCATATATTATAACCCCCGACCAACGCAAATTCTATCACATCATCGAAAGACGAGTGTTAAAAGCCGAAAAAAAAAAAACGGTCGTCGCACTGAGCTCCCGATATCGGGTTGCAAAGGACTCTAACTTTAGAAGTAGGCAAGCTATCATCTTACTTCAAAGTTTGTGTGATTGAGTTTGTTAGTGGCTTTACTACTGATAAAATTTTTTAAAAAGTGAGTATGTAGTAGAAAAATGCGAATTTTTTTAAAAATATCATAATTATCATTTTTTTTTTCAAAGTTTTAACATGTAGACTAATTTTTTCACGTAATGCTTGAGTACAAGATCTGCTATCAGATTTGAAATGTAACTAAGTCAAGGCAGCTTTTGCGGGGTTGGAAATCCCAGCTTACTGATCACTCCAACCTTATTGACTCGGCGTCGGCGGTTCCTGTACCAACTATTCGGCGGGGCAGTGGACAAAGATTTCTTCGCTGTAAAAGGAGAGACGGGTAATCGGGTAAGAACTCACACTTCCCAAGTGATCAGTAAACAAGGCCTTCGGGCTGTCGACGGGAATCTAAGTGCCACTCACTACAAACTCAAAACTATCATTCCTCACTAAGTGTAAAATCATCTTTTTCCGATTCTATCACACGTTTACGGAATTATAATCATTGTTTTCCCCTTTTCACTTCAGAAAATGGTTAACTACAACAATGCAAAGACGGCTTTTAAGCTTTGCGTCTGCTCAAAGATTTTTCGTAGCGATGCCTTTTAAGAAGCATTCTTGTGCACAATAAGCGAATGGTAGGGGGCATTCGATACTTTTGTAGCAGCCATATATGCATCTCGCCTTGTCGAGACGCTACCGGAGTGGCATGCCGCAAGCATCAGCAGCTGCAGTCAACCAGAGCTGACTGAGGAGGCGAAGCAAAGTCTCTTCAGCTCAGAGTTGAAAGCTCTGGAGACTCAGTGTGCTATCGAGGCTATCTACGTCAGCAAAGCCTCCCTCATCTTGTGCACCAGCAAAGGCTCTCTCGCCCACCCCGATTCTAGAGACCTCAGTCTGCTGTCGAGTCTATCACGTCAGCAGAGGCTCCATCATTCTAGCATGCCAGCAAAGGCTCTCCATCACCACCCTTCGATCATTGAGTCTTCCCCGAAGTCGATTAAATCCTCCTCCTCCTCCCTCTATGCGATGATTCGGCTACAAGTACACTTCGACAGTGAGGAAGATGAGGAGGATACAAGCTCGACAGGTCTGACCTAGTCGAGAGTGTCTACCTCGATAGCGAGTAGAGGCGGTGAGGCACGTTGAACCTCGATCAGGTGCAGCCGCTATAGTAACAACCAGTGGTGGATTGCGGTACTCAATTGTCGCAACTTCATTAATGCGCCCACCACTGGTCGATAACTATGACCAACTGAAGATATGAGTTGGAGGTGTGGAAGAGGACTGTTTCTTCTAGAACATGCGAGTTCCGAGAACCTCTCGGACGAGTCACTCAGATGAGCTCAAGAAGACTCAAGCTAGTCTTATTGAGAAAGAAGGAGAGCTCGATCGCGAGAGGTTTCTCGCACCTCGCTAGTAAGGCTAAAGAAGAGCTAGCTCCTCATCCGTAGAGAGAGAGTCAGAGAGAAGGAGTTAAGAAAGATGAGGGATGAGGTGGAAGGGCTGCGAAAGCAGTTGGGAAGGTGGTGGCGACTAATCAGGAGCTGCACCAGCAAGTGATGAGTAGCAGTACACGACGATCAAGTCGCCCTCTCACATTCCCCTTGACAAGAAAGGACGTGTGCCCGCAAGACCGCTCCTCTGTGAACGTGGCAGAGACGAGATGTGTTATAGCAGGGCTAAAAAAAGGTATCGAATGCCTTTCACTTTCACATTCGACCACAAGGAGGCGATCACAAGGATTCCTGTTCGAGCCACGTCCTGAGAAGATCTGTAAGTTAAAAACGAAGTAACTTAGAGTTTCAAGATAATAACTAACAACTTACTTTCTTTACAGATATCAACGAGAAGCGCCCGACCCTGCTTCCGTCAACGAGCCGGAGGCGAAGCGGCAAGCTTGAGTCCCATAGTCCCTTGAATTATCCCGAGAATGAACCATCGGCTCTCTTAAGGGCCACCATTGCGGCAAGACTATATAGAACCTCCACGTCGGTTTGCCCTGGGCCGTCGTTCGGACTGGCGAATAACTATCATTAAGTTGAAATCTGCTATCAGTCCAACTTGAACGTTTGCGTCAACATTAGAGGGTATATAAACCACACTACCCCTCTCATTTACATTTCATTTCAATCATGGAGACACCTAACCGCTGCAGTCAACTCTCCTCGCGGACTCGCAGTTTAACGCCGCGAAATTTATTTAATGAATTTGCTAGAATAGAGGGGCAAGACAGAGTTTTTAATAATCTTGCTCGGATTGGCAATCCGATGACAGCAACTGCTGTCAATCCAACGGAATGGCGCTACATTCCACTTTTTAGCCATGTACCAGTTAGTGTGGAAGTCGACAGTGCTACCAAAGAGAGAGTCTTTGACTCTCTCAGCAGAATTGGTAGGGTGTAAGATGACGTTACTCCCGAGAATGAACCATCGGCTCTCTTAAGGGCCACCATGGGGCAAGACATGATAGAACCTCCTCGCGGTTTGCCCTGGGCAGTCTTCGGACTGGCGAATACTATCATTAAGTTGAATCTGCTATCAGTCAACTTGAACGTTGCAAATGAAGTTCGGTGTAATACTTCCTTTCGACGGGCGTTCCTGTAAAGGGCGGCGGTGAAACCCGTAGCTATGTATACCGCAAGGGACATTCGGCAATGGTCAATCTTGTTAAACCTCTCTGCGTCATGTTTGCAAGTGATTGCCTCTGTCTCAACGTAGTATGCATTCGCGCCAGGGCGACATTTAGCCAACTGTCGAAGGTTGCCTAAAACTTTCCATTGCATACGTTATGAGAACCATGAGTTCTACCTGTCTCTATCAATGAGACGAATTGATGAATGGAATGAAATGGAAGGACACTCACGCGCCACACGCAACATAACACACTTCTCTCTTCCGTAGTCTAACAAGCTCTTTACACATGGATCGCAGTCGATTGCTATCCCTGAAGCATTCTGATTCGCTGTTGAGCAATTCATTGTTGAAAACCCTATATAAGCCAGAAGATTGTAGCGCTTCTCATTCAATTTGAAGTCACGATGGAAGCCACATCTGCCGACAACATTCCCGTCTTCATCGATGAAGACAACGCCATTCCCGAGTTCGTCATCCTCGACGAGTGGGATGAGGATGAGAAGAAGGGGAAGATCAAGAGGATCATTTGGACGGATGAGGTGTGGACTCCGAATACCACTCGCATCCGAAAGGTGCCAGATGCACCAGCACGGCTTAGGCGGTATAGGGTTTATGACAACCTAACCGTCATACTCCTTGACTATTCAAGCCAATAGTCAACCTAATCCCGAGAATGAACCATCGGCTCTCTTAAGGGCCACCATGGGGCAAGACATGATAGAACCTCCACGCGGTTTGCCCTGGGCAGTCTTCGGACTGGCGAATACTATCATTAAGTTGAATCTGCTATCAGTCAACTTGAACGTTGCAAATGAAGTTCGGTGTAATACTTCCTTTCGACGGGCGTTCCTGTAAAGGGCGGCGGTGAAACCCGTAGCTATGTATACCGCAAGGGACATTCGGCAATGGTCAATCTTGTTAAACCTCTCTGCGTCATGTTTGCAAGTGATTGCCTCTGTCTCAACGTAGTATGCATTCGCGCCAGGGCGACATTTAGCCAACTGTCGAAGGTTGCCTAAAACTTTCCATTGCATACGTTATGAGAACCATGAGTTCTACCTGTCTCTATCAATGAGACGAATTGATGAATGGAATGAAAGGGAGGACACTCACGCGCCACACGCAACATAACACACTTCTCTCTTCCGTAGTCTAACAAGCTCTTTACACATGGATCGCAGTCGATTGCTATCCCAGAATCATGTAAGCTATCTTAATTTTATTTAACACTATTTCATCTACCATTATCACCCATATGAAATGTTATAAGATTTGCAAGTTAAACTAAGCGTGCTACTATTTCCAAATGAAAAAGTATACATGGTTAAATTATTCACTAAAGGAGAGGAAGATAAGAGAGAGAGAGAGGGGAAGTAGAAAAAGGAAGAGAAGAAGAAGAAGAGAAGAAAAAAGAAGAGAAGAAAAGAGAAGAAAAGAAGATAGGAGAAGAAGAGAAGAAAAGAAAGAAGAAAGAAGAAAGAAGAAGAAGAAGAATAAGAAAGAAAGAGAAGAAAGAAAGAAAGAAAAGAAGAAGAGAAAGAAGAAGAAGAGGAAAAGAAAAGAAGAAGAAAGAAAGAGAAGAAGAAAGAAAGAAGAAAGAAAGAGAAGAAAGAAGAAGGTAAGAAAGAAAGAGAAGAAGAAGAAACTAGAAGAAGAAGAGAAAGAAGAAGAAGAAAGAAGAAGAAAGAGAAAGAAGAAGAGGAGAAAGAAGAGAGGAAGAAGAGGAAGATGAGAGAAGGAAGAAGAAGAGAAAGAGAGGAAGTAGAAAAAGAAGAGCAGAGAGAAAAGAAGAAGAAGGAGAAGAAGGGAAAAAAGCCCCATTCTCAAGTAAGTCAGTATGAAAGCAAAGATAATACGAAATAAACATTTATTATGGCATGTATTTCAAAAGGTCTTCATCGTCAATATCGTCCCAGAGTCTGACTTCACATAGATCACAAAAACAGTTGAGCTGCTTTAAACGTTCTTCTGCAGCGTCCCTCACTTTCTCAATGTACGCCCACTCCGCCACGGTTCGCGGTTGGGAGTTAGGGGTGTACCACTCCCATATTTGATGCAAGTGCGACTTGCTGGTCATCTCCATCACCCCTTCGGCATCATATTGTAAATATTTCCACCGTATGCCTGTTAGGTCGGGCAACTCCTCTTCATCCTCCTCCGATAATGATAACTTTCGTATATTGTCGAGATTGTATGTCTTCTCCACCTTCGCCTTTCTTGGTGCATTTGGTGTAACGAGCACCTTTGCTGATGTGCATGGAGAGGAGAACTCCAATGCGGTATTTGGTGTTGTTGGAGGACTTGTCATGTTGTCTTTGAAATGCTGACTTTGAATAATGATAACTTTAACATTTTTCTAATTCTTAAGTATACACAAGCAGCCAATCAGAATGAACATCCAATGAATGAAGAGAATGAAAGTATATAAGCAAAGTGACATTCATGTCATTTCATTTAATCTGTGAATCATACAAGTGACGAACGCACGATCTCTCTCTTTGACTATTATTCTGTCTGATCATATTTCATTAAAATGGTAAGTTAAAGATTTCCTCTCTCATCTCCCTCAAACGTGTGACTAATAGCATCTTCCTCAATTTCTGGCATCAACTTCATCACCAACGCCCTCTCTTCTCGAGGAAAGTTTAGAGTTATTGAGTCAAGGGTAGATTTGTAACACTACAATGGAGGCATGGAACAAGATGAAAAGAATGATTTCTCTTTTCAGGTGATGGCGATTTCCAGCTCCGGACCTCTCGCGATATGGCAAACGAGGGGAATGTGCTGACTGTGGCACATCTTCTTAGGAAATTGGATCTCACCCGACACATCAAGCGAGTGTTTTGTCGACCTTAAAGCCTGCATCAATCTCCGAAGTAGGGATGAATCTGTTAACGTAGTCTCCTTTTCTTGCGATTTTGCATTTCAGTCTTTCGGAGACACGATTTTTAACAATCATCGCACAGACTTCAACATACACACACGAACGATCCCTACAACCACGTTACCTCCTCTACACCGACTCACCTGATGTGTACCAAAAATAATTTATGTGAGAAACTACCAGATGACCTCTCAGAAACCATTTCTATCTTTGAGGAATGGTTTCATCAAAATTCATCATTGATAGAAGCGCTCTGTCAACAATTCTAGACAATTTTAGGATTTAAGGCGCTCATCTATCTTAAAATAAAATATGTAAAAATCGACCAACCCATACTGACAAATAATAGAAGGTTAGATTTCACATACATTAATACAATAAATACTCACTATAATAAAAACTAAAAATAAAAATACATATAGAATAAAATAATAAAAAAAATAATATACACAAAATAAAACCGCCTCACAACCAACCACAAAAAACACGACCACTCAGTGACTTTGCCCAACCAAGAATAACAGCCATACGACCACAAAAACCACCAAATAAAAAACAATAAACCAAACAACCTACTCAAAAAATACTCGCGAATTAAAAAAAAAAACCGAATTAACTAAAACTAACAAACCGTAATACCATGAAAAAAACACATATATTAAAATAATACTAACTCGGTCCTCTCACTCAACCGATGTTGTATACTAAGATCTTGGATAAGAATGTTCACACCAAGATTAAAATTAAATATTGAAAAATTTAAAACGAGCCGCTATTAGCTGTCTCATTATGAACGTCATTGAGTCCGCCCTTATTAAAAATCAGTTATAATAGTAAATCATATTGTGACCGAGGCTCCTTTAACTTCCAAAAAATTATAAAAAAGCAAACAGCAGTCAAACAATGTCGATTGCGAATCTGCAATGTATTTAAATATTCTGTCCTCTCCATTCTCCACGATAAGACATCAATGCGAATCGAAATCGTGTACATATAAGCTATAGGCAGAGGGAACTGAATTAAACTTCGATGACTGTAATAGTGACGATATTAAAATTAAAGATGATAGAAAAATTTGAAAATTGGAACAACATTAAAATGGTTCTCCATGTTTGAAAAGTGAAGAATTGAAGGTGTGCGTCTACAACTCGCGTTCGGAGTTGTTATGACATGTTGTCAACCTTTTTATTATTGCGACAGGATGATAGTGAGGAATGGCACTACTGCGGCAATCCCAAAATCTCTCGCTTATACCACCACTTAAGAAATTCTACCTCATCAGAGATTTATTACTGTGACAGATGCATTCGGAACTTTAGGAGTAAAAACAAATTTGAAACTCATTATTAGTGGTGTAAGCGAGTTAAACAGCAAATGTAACGCATGAACAAAGAAAAGGAGATTTCATATATAGATAGAATGACGATGAACTAAGTCCTCTTCGTGTCATCTATCTGACATCGAATTTATATCGATGATAACATACCATCGACCAGCAGCCCTTTCCTGCTATGCAGTATTGGCATGACCAATTCCAAAATAGAAAAAATAAATGCACTCTGGCAAGGTGAGGATTGTAATTACCAATTCCTACAATTCCTCGAACAGGCTGTAAAAATTCCACAAAAGTATGATTTTGGAACTCTATCGCAGATCATTGTCATTAAGACATCATACTGATCAAGCAAAATTTGATAGTTGCAACGTTTGCCCCAAATGTAGGAAAACATTTGACGATTATAAGATTAAGAAAGTGCGCGACCAATGACCACATCTACCTGGTCACATTTTAGAACGCACTCTGTACAAAATGGTAATTTTTTCTCTGATTGATGAAGCGGCGTACATTACCCGTCATTTTCCAATAATTCAAGGGCTACTACAGCCAATTGATAATTCAGGGAGGTTTAGGGTTCAAATGAAAGAGTGAAGCATGATTAATACGCACAAACGATAAGAGAAGTTTATGGCCATGACAGCAAAAGTGTGCCTGTCGGATAAAACTAAAGAAATAAGACGTTCTATTTTGATATAAAATTTTAGATTCCAACCAATTTAAGAGACTGCATCACTCGGCCATCTCTCGTGCAAAATCTAAAGTCCTCTTCCACTAACACAAAAATCTTAAGAAACAATATCCAAATCTAACCGATGAAGTCACACACGTAAAGGAGTCTTTCCATAGCATATATTTGTGTGCAATTAGTAAACTCGGCGAGACTTCTCTTCCGCCCATAGATAAATTTAAAAATGATTTGACCGGCGCAGAATGTAAGACCGAAGATTATGATCATGCACAAGATGCATGTATAAAATTTGACTGCCATACATTTGGTGAATATATGATTGCCTACCTTAAGTTAGATGTATTTTTGCTGGCTGATGTATTTCAGGAGTTTCGACGAGTGGCATTAGAAGAAGATAAGTTAGATCCCGTCCACTTTGTCAGTCTGCCAGCCATGTCATTTAAGTCTGCTTTTAAAATGACTGGTGAAACCATTCATCTCTTACAAGATCCAGGAATGGTATAATTTAAAATGAGCGAGGAAGTCCGTGGTTCTTGCACATTTTGTAAATAAACAAAGGTTAAAATCAAAATAGTAGGCAATGACCAGGACACATTCTTTAATGTATTAAGACCATATAATTTGTAAGGTAGTTCATTATCCAAACCGTCTACTCACACTCTGAGTTTAGCTGGTTAATGATAGTGAAATTCAACATTCACCAACCTCCATAGCCACATACTATTCAATTTCCAGATTAATATCATGTGGATAAATAATAATTAGATAAGCACTAATCTATCCAAAAAATCTTAACAACACACCGTAGATATTCCACTCGCACCCTAAACAATCAGGTGAAGTGATTAAAGATAGTTTCCGACATTATGAACAATTTCAAAATATTATAGAATCATTTTTGGTACAACCCAAGTATACGCCATGTCGCAAACTTTTACTCACTTCCATCAGATAAGGAAAACTAACTAGTCCCACTTTACTCATCATAAAATTTTATTTAGAAATTGGCATGATATTAAAAAGAGTTCACCGCATTATTAAATTTAGACAGAAAGCCTTCCTCAAACCATATATTGATAGCAACAGCCAGAAACGTGCACTAGCCCAAAATAATTTTGAAAAAGATTTTTATAAATATAAGAACAACAGTCTATTTGGTAAGACGATGGAGGATGTTAGAAAGCGCGTAAACTACAAACTAGTTAATGATGATCAAAAGTATCACAAATTGACCTCATCAAAATCAAACACAATCCACATAAAATCAAACACACAACCACAACTACCCAAGCTCAAAGCAATCACAAATCAACAACAAACAACGAAAAACACAACAATCCCAAAAATAAAACTCATCAATCAAAAAACAACGCAAAAACAAAACAAAAAATAAGAATCAATCAAAAATCACAAAAACACAAAAGCAACACAAAAACTCTAAACACCAAGCACAAACAAGCCAACAAATCCACCACAACAAAATCAAAAAAATCAAAAATCCAAACAACACCAAAATCCATCACAAACACACAAACACCACACATCACAACCCAGAATCAAACACAACAATCAAGAAACTCATCAAAATCAGAATAGCAAAGTCAACACAAGAACACAACATCTCAAAAAATAACATCAACGACATCACACAAAACACAACCCCCCCCCCCCCCAAAAACATCATAACAAACCCACCCCCACCACCACAAGAACACCAACAACAAAAGAAACCACCAAAACACATACAAAACAACCTAAAAAATCAAACAACACTAAACCACAACAAACAACCACAGCACACCATCAACACCAACCACAACAACCCAACGACCAAAGCACACAACACCCTAACCTCCACAACAGACAAAAACCACACACCAGAACAAACACAAACAAACAACACAAACCTACAACAACAAAACAAAATCAACAAATCAACAACAACGACTCACTAAAAATCCCTCTATCACGATCGAGGACATTACTCGATGAGGATCCTGATAGGTATTAAAATGATAAAATCTGAAGTTGAGTTGTGCAAACCCATCTATATTGGTCAAGCTGTTCTAGATTACTCAAGCTTGAAATGTATCAACTCTTCTATAAAATACTAAAACCGTGTCCTCTCGTAAAAGAGGTTCGTTTGTTGGGTGGTGATACAGATAGTTTCTTTTTAGGTATTACCACTCAAAAAGATTTAAATTTCAATGAAGTAGGAAAATCTTTAGAAAGATATTTTGATACATCAAATTATCCTGCTGATCATCCACTCTACTCCATCAAAAATAAGGCAAAACTTGGCTGCTTTAAGGATGAGACAGCAGGGAAGGAAATAGATGAAATGATTCTCCTCCGCCCTAAAATGTATTCTATGAAATTAAAGGATAGTGATGATAGCATTAAGCGCGCTAAAGGCATATCAAGATCATTGGTCTCTAACATGAAACATAAGAATTTCAGGAAAGCCTATAGAAATAAAAATATAACGTTTGTCAATATGACAATCTTAAAATCTAAGTCGCATGAGATCAAAACTCATACTTTTAGGAAACGGGCGCTTTCAGCATGGGAGGATAAGAGGTGCTGGCTAGAACACAACATATCTCTTCCACATGGACATCCTGACACAAACATACCACCACCCAAAAGAATTAAACTCACACTACCACATTCAGGAGACGTCTTAGCATAATCATCCTTAACTTAGTATTTTGATGTTGATTTCTGTAGATAAACATTGTTGTTTTATGTATCGCATGAGATTGTTTTTTCCTTGTGAATATGTGTCCACATCTGTACATATGTCGATACATTGTCGGTTTAAACCTTTTAACGCTAAATTGAACTTTAGAGGAATTGAGAATTGAGGAAGAAGATAAGGAGAGAGAGAGAAGCAGATCTGACAGGACAAGGTAAGAAATCAGCTGAAGTAGAGATGTAATATTTAAGTTACGTTCGCCTTGACGGAAGCCCAGTATTAGATTTAGCAATTGGTCAGTATGGTCCTGTTGAGTGTAACGGCTAAGCGACTCCGGGGTGTGAAACCCAGGACCCGGTAGTTCCGTCCGGGAAAGGAAAGGAGATCGGTAATAGGTTGCTCGACGTCTCGATTAAATTACTAAACCCCGATTCCCAAACACCTGACAATACATTCCAGTCTCGTTTGACGGAACAATAAACAAAGTTTTATTAGCGCAGATATAGAGATAAAGTATTTAGACCAATTACGTTGATAGATAGATAACAAGGAAACACACAGTAAAATAGTTCAGAAGTTCGTTAGCGTTACACCACACAGAATAAACTCAACTTATATGATACGGAAATACGAATACGCATAAAGCGTTACAAATTTAAATGTAGCGCTAGCAGAGATTGCCAAAATTTAAGAGGAGACTTTAGGTCACAGATTTACATATGAACAAGGAATCAATGTTACCGCCTTTTGGTGAGATGTACCACTCAAGTTTTCTCCCTCCGCGAAGAAGATCGGGCAATGAACAAGTCTTTGAGAAACGAGACGAAGCTGCTCGAACAAGCAAAGTTTTGTGATTCGAATCAAATGTCTGCAGTTGGGTTGGGGGTCTGAGATTATATAGTCCCTTCTCTCATAAAGCACGTGGATGATGGAGCCCAGCAGGCAAGAAGTATTCGTCTCTCGCTCATGTCCTAATCCTTGCCCACTCGCTCGCACATGGTCCATTGGTCTATCCGCGTCCTGAGGCATCTTGTGGTTCGCCTTCCGACTTCTTTTCTAGCTTCACTTGAGTCCAATCACATCGCAGCGTGGGCGGCACGTTAACGCCATTATGGTTCCTCGTAGTAGAGGAGAATTTTCTAATTAGGTGTGAATTTTATTGTCTCCACGAGCGCTTTTAGGTCTTTGAAGTGATTGCCGCTGGTACAGGATTAAACGTTCGCTCCCTCCCTTTATTTACTTGCCACGGAACGAAATTATCTTCGTCCATCTTTATGAATCCGTAATTAGAAAAAAGTGCCCCGTACCTCCATTCCGCTGAGTCATCAATTCTCAGAAAGTGTGCGACTTGACCTTTCGTCCTCTGATGCGAAATGCAGTGAAATCCACAGCCAGTGGAGCAGAATTTTCCAATTAGGAATTAATGTTCCTATAAAATGTCCATAGGATCCGATTTCGATAGCGAATACAAAACATCATTTCGAATTTAAACCGCAATGAATTACGATTACATAAAGACGCCAAGCCGTTGGATTAGTACAGATTGATGAAATGTGTGTTCATAGAAACATATGTAAGCGCAATTAAAATTGAATACATTTCGTAGCCGCTGTCGCTAAGTATGAGAAGTAAAAGGTCTTAATTTTAAGCACTTTTCTCTTTTTAGATAATATATACCAAAGTGTAGGCACGACACCAAAGCTAACTTGCTAAATAGCTAAACTTGCTATTTTTAATGTGTATAATATGCTTTCACAATTGTTGCATTATATCGGTTATACCTGGTGGCTATAACCCATAATTTTCTATAAACTTTCTATAGCGTAGTACCCGTCAGTTGCCACAAGGTCTTTTATAACATATTTACCTAAAGATACTGTATGTTAGTTGTGCTACACAACTTGAATAAATCCTCAGTGATTAGGAAAAGTTATGATTGATAACTCACATCATAAATATTATTCTAGTTCACATAATAATCAGATGGTAAAGTTCTTATTTTAAGCATTTTTGACAAATGTACTCATACTTCGTTTTGGTACGTAAAATGGCTAAGTTACCAGTTTTAGTTAATCAATCTACACCCCAATGTATCAGAAAGAAAAAACACCGTTTCTTCTAAATATGTCTCTGTTTACATATCTGCGAAATCTCAATCAATGTACCGACAGGTTTACGAGTATGCTTACGAGCGTATTATCAGCCAAATAAATCGCGGTAATTTGTATAATAGAAGACTCAGGAAAGTCTATTTAAACTCGTTTTTGACGTCGTTTTGGGGGAAGTCCTCTCTTGAATGTGCTTCGACCAACAGGGGCGAGTTGAGTTGGTTTGTAGATAGGTTTTTCACAGAAGTAAACATTGCTCTGCATCAGATCTTGAGGAACGCTCAGAGAATCTCTTCTTGTCTCATTTCCAACTTTCATCATAGTGTAAATGGAGAAGACAGTTTGCTAAATTCATTTTGAAGTCGGCATGAGTCAATTCAGATTGTCCAGTGCTAAAATATCTGTACGCCAAGAAGGAATTAGTAAAAATGAATCCCAGAAACACCACATGCCTGACGTATATACGGTGGAGTGTGTTTGGGACAACTTCTTCGAAATCCTAAAGCACCGGTTCTGAAGTGATTGAATACATCGATCCAAGAACAATACTTCAAATATTCCTCGGCTACCTGCGGTCTGAGTCACCGTGATGCTTTGTTTTCCTTGGATTTCCAGCGAACACAGTAGAGCACGTTTGAAATGAAACTGCTTCTTCTTTCTAAATCCATGAAGCTAACAGCCTGGAGGTCTGTGTCAATCAAGTTTCGCGGCATAAGCTATCCATTCCCCTCGCTCGAGTTCTCTCTCATTCAGTTGCTCTTTTTCGGAGTAAGTTCTTGTGTGCCTGTTTTTACTAGCATGATTGGAATATAGACGACCTACTTTCCATCAATGCAGTTGAACTCTTGACGGAACCGAACCAAGAGTCTGCAATCACAGTTCTCCCTGATCCATGATAGTCCTTTGTCAGTCTCAACACTGCGACTGTGGTGGCTCCGTATTCTGAAACGTGGTCTTTTTCTCGCATTCTGTCTTTCCCTTCGTTTAATTCTATCTTAAGTACGATGTTGACCGCGCGTCCGACTTATCCTTGATTTCATTGCCGATCGGTCGCGTGTTTGCGAATAATTTTGACTTTTCCCAGTAAGTCCTTTATGGTAAGATTTAACCATGCTTTCGTCCCAGACAAAGCCGGACCCAGGACTAAGAGCGTGGAAGTTTTCGTTGACGCTGTTGATGAAGTCAATGATTTCTTCATCGGGATCTTCTTGCCTTCGAAAAATTTCAGATACTGCAGCAACTTGTTCAAATCGATTGCGCGAACCTGAAAGTGCCAAATTTCATAGAAGGAAATATTCCTCTATTTTCGTTCCACCAATACATCTCTTCTTTCTGGGAGTTTCAATGTTGTTACATCATCGCAAACACTTTCAAGAGCTCTTCCGTAGTAATTGGCGAGAAGTTCTTGAAATTCTTTCGAGCATGGGCATTTGTTGCTGGTGCGCACATGCTGTGATCGGAGAACTTCAGGATGGCAACAATTCAATCTAAGTTGACGTTAAGATCATCAGAAGAGAGGACAATGCAAGGTTATGGAATACATGTATGGTAATTGGGAAAAGTGTGCAGTAATTTAGCACTTTTTTATAGTTCACTTCCAAAGAAATGAATGCATTGTAATCTTTAAAATTGTGAAATACTTCTATTTAAACATTTATAAAAAAAAAAACTGAAATAGTAACTTTTTTATCTCTTGAGGGATTTTGTGTTATTGAATGACAATCTGATGATTACTCAATCAACGTTTAGGCTACTCATATGAAAGTTATGATGATATCCTTAATATAATCATATTTTAACATGATATGAATATAGTTGATCATTATGGTTGATTATCACCCATATTAATGCAGTTTTAACTCATATTCAGGTATTTATACACATACCATTTCAAAGGAACTTGAAATAGGAGACGTGCTTATTATTAAGCACTTTTCCTCTTTAATATAGATAGCAATTTTAGGAAAACTATTAAGTGTGCATACTTGACTGCTATACATATCATTCGTAGGACATAGGCCCAGGTAATTACCTACAATTATCAATGTCTTGGCGGGTTTGCTTCAGTGTTAATTTCCTGCTTTCGTCCGTTTTCAGACGTGTGAAAAAATACCTACATTTTATGTTAATTATCAAATAAAAATATTGATAGGTTTCTCAAGCCGTTGCCTGCTTATCTTTGTATAACAAATTCATATCGTTCATCTTTTGCAGAAAGTGGTCCAGAGTTATTAGCGGTTGTAGTTTTGAAGAAATATGCTTTCGAAGTGTGAGTACTTTAATTTAGAAAAGTGCTTAAAAATTAAGCACTTTTGTACCTATCTTTAAAGGCAGATTTCTATCTTCCAACTGCTTGTGAGCGCTAGCCGCTTTGGGATGTCACCAAACATTATCCAAATAAAAATCCTAAAAGTTAATCCACCTTGACGGCTTTAGTTACAGAACTAGATAATTATAATAACGAAATTTTGGCTCCTTGAAAATTGACTTCTAAAAATCAACGTGTTGAAAATTCATGATATCAGTTTCATAAAAACGGTTGCATTACACAAATCCGGCTATTTTGATCATTGTCAACAAAATTCATTATTACCAGGGTGTCTCTAACTAAATAAAGTGGAACAGCTCGTTTTAAAATTGGTTAGAATAAGTGCTTAAAATTAAGCTAGTTTCGTGGTCAAATTATCATTAAGATACCCACAAAAATAGCGGACATTTTTTCAGCACATTTGAGGCAAAAAAAAATGGATATTCAGTAATTTTTTAATGGAATCTAAAAACATGAGTAAAATTTGCTTCAATGATAGGCTGGATGGATTTTTGAATAACAAAAATGGTCAAAACCAGTTACACACCACGAATAAGAGGAAAATATCCACTTTTCACAATTACTGCATACTGTAGAACTATTCCACCATCAAAAACATCCTTCGACAACAATAACAAATTTCCTATAGAAAACAATTTGTTTGGTTATTTTGTAGCAATGAAAATGCACACGGTTTGACATAGAAAAAAATTATCCAAGGAGTTTCTAACAAGGAAACTGTGTTAAGTCGATCTTTCGTTTAGCTTGAAAAGGACCATACTCAAGTTTCAACGCCTGCAAGTTTTAACTACTGACCCCATTTCGCTTTGTATCTGGAAAACAGGCGATTAAGACGTGAGATCATTCTACCATTGGTGTCATCGGAAAAATTTCTCCTAATTAGAATCAGACAAGCGAAAATTGACGAGAATAAGACGTTAAACGAAGAATTGGCCGATAAAATCTGAAGAGAATTAGTGAAACAATATTTATCATCATACGAATGTTCCTCTCTGACCACATTTTTCCGTAATGAGAATTTTCCTGACGGACATGACAAATATTAAGGTATCCATAAGTCTGAAACAACCTGTATCCTAAATACATGTAGTAAATCAAGTGAATTCAGTGGATTATTCCAATTGATCAGTACAGGCCCTCTGAAAGACAAAGGTTTCATTTAATCACATTTGAAGCTTATGAGCATTCCGTTTGTTGGTCCGTTATACAGCCAGATAGATGATTCCATCTTCACGTCTTTTTTTGACGCGTTGTTGGTGTACTCTGTGTATCACACTGAAAGAACGATTACAAACCTCAACATTCTGGTTGGCCATCTTATGTACCAAATTAAAGAGGAATTATTAAAGGAAATTGGCTACCTATCAAAATTGTGATCAGTAATTGCTTTGAGGGAACGTAGATTGTATCTCTGATTAAAAAAAAAAAAAAAAAGAGTGTATCATGTATGTTTATCAGCTCAAAAATGAACCAAATAGGTCCGAATTAATAAATAAAATGTACCTTGCTGATTTAAGGATTGAAAATAAAAAATAATAAAGGCTCTATCAAAAATTATAACTAAGAATCAGAAACATAATAAAAACAATTTGACAGAAATTTACAAAATGAGTAGGAGAACTTGCCGATTACAACATTGTTCCGCAAGTATTGAAAACAATAGAACTAAGCTGAAATCAGAAAAAATGCGAGTTTAAACTTAAGTTTAATAAATTTTCTGCTCACAAAATTGTAGGACCTATTCTATGAAGTAGAGAATAGCAGAAAGGAATGCTTAACTTGCCTGAAGCGGGCCGTTTCAGGTGACAAGTTTTACTTTTCCAACAACCTGCATTTCAGAGGAAGGGGGAAAATTTTTTTCGATTGGCATATTTGGACCTGCCCCCTGCCATGCACTCGTCATAGAGTAGAGGACCCCTCTGACTCATGGACTAGGTGTCCATCTTGTGTCATCCTATGGAGATTACAGTTTTCTAGTAATGGGGAGCAAATACAGATTGTTTCATAAATAAATGGATCACTCCTTAAACATCGCTCTCTTAAATTCAACTTTGTCTAACTCCGCCAAACTTGAACGATTTTCTCTGTAATTGGTAGATATGTCTGTTGTGCTTTCTAATATCATTGTTGGAAATTTCAAGCATGAATATTGAGTTGTTTTCCTGTTATAGATAAAAAAGTAGTAGATAATTTGATCTTCATTTAGCAATGTTACACAAAATCATACCTCACTCTTATAAAATTACATTTGTTTCCTTTGTTATGTAATATGTTGTTCTACACAGGCCAAAAGCCGCTAAAGCCTATTCAAGCCAAAACAAAACATAAAGGAAAATCGGTCAATCAGAGCCCAGTTATAGCACCATTATTCATCAACAATAAAGTAACTGCTAACATGTGATTGACTGGACTTCATTGTTTCCATAGCTTCCTGACTATCGTTGCGGTGATGTTGGCAGCACTCCTGATCTGCTTTCAGCTAGAAATCTATCTCTTACTACACGGTTGTTGAAACAATACAATGCAATACAAATGAACAATAACTCGGTTCGCATTCACAAAAGGCAAAGTATCAAGCCCTTGCTAGAACTTCCGGGTTTTCTTTGACGAGCGACAAGCAAGCGACTAAATGTCCCTTACCACAAATGTGCATCGATGGCATAATGATGATTTTCGACTCTGTCCGATAAAGAGGGCTCCTGGCCCCGTCCCACGCAAAACAATCCAAACGTAGAGAACCACTCTCCAATTTTGAGATTTGTTAAAGTTGATTCAAGTC
>CAJQUW010009287.1:5000-15521 GCA_907163375.1 Prostheceraeus crozeri
TCAAACCATATATTGTTAGCAACAAAGCCAGAAAGAAACGTGCACTTAGCCCCAAAATAATTTTTTGAAAAAGATTTTTATAAATATAACGGAATTAAGAATAGATATTCTATTTGGTAAGAAACGATGGACGGATGAATTAGAATAGAGCGCGCAGTAAAACTACAAACTAGTTAATGATGATCAAAAGTATCAACAAATTGGTCTTCCATCACCTCTATTTCATCGATAGAGACATTATCGATGAGACCGGTTGTTAATCGTGTTTAATAAAATCAATAAAATCCTGAAGTTGAGAGTTGTGCAAGCCCATTCTATATTGGCCAAGCTGTTACTAGATTTACTCTACGCCTATGAAATGTACCTAACTCTTTTATAAAATACTAACAACCATGTCCTCATCGTAAAAGAGGTTCGTATTTGTTAGGGCGTTGGTGATACCAGATTAGTTTCTGTCTTAGGTATCACCACTCAAAAAGATTTATAATATTCAATGAAGTAAGGAAAATCTTTAGAAAGATATTTTGATACATCAAATTATCCTACTGATCACCCACTCTACTCCTCCATCAAAAATAAGGCAAAACTTGGCTGCTTTAAGGATGAGAACAGCAGGAAGGAAATAGATGAAATGATTCTCCTCCGTCCAAAAATGTAATAACAGTATGAAAATTAAAGGATAGCGACGATAGTATTAAAGCGTGCTAAAGGCATATCAAGATCATTGGTCTCTAAGACATGAAACATAATAGAATTTCGAGGAAGCCTCATAGAAAATATAAAAATATAACGTTTGTCAATATGGACAATCTTAAATCTAAGTCGCATGAGATTCAAAACTCATACTTTTAGGGAAACGGGCGCTTATCAGCATGGGAGGATAAGAGGTGCTGGATTAGAAAAACCACAACATATCTCTTCCACATGAACCATCCTGACACAAACATACCACCACCTATCCAAAAGAATTAAACTCACACTACCACACTTCAGGAGACGTGTAAATAGATTCATACCTTAACTCAGTATTTTGATGTTGGATTTCTGTAGATAAACATTGTTGTTTTATGTATCGCCGATGAGAATTGTTTTTTTTCCTTGTGAATATGTGTCCACATCTGTACATTTCCCCATTTCCATGTGATGACTTTTCCCACTGAAAGAACATTTTTCCTATCCCTGTATATTTTCCAATCCACCCGGTTCACGAGTAAAAAGACGCTTGTTTTGTATATAACAATGTTTATTGAAGTGCGCTCATGTATATATATTTTTTCAGTGGATGCTTGTCATAAAGTCTATTGCTTCACATTTCATGTACATATTTCAAATAAATGTTGTATAAAGACTTCACTTTGTTTTCCCGAAACACTAACGTTATGAGGGATCTTTAGTATATCTTTTCAACGTGGATGCACTCTTGTAAACCATTGGTAATTTTGAATAGCAATAGAGGGTATCATTTGTTTGACGATAGGATGTAAAAATATAATAAGGGTTCAAACAATATTCTGGACTATTCCATATGAAGCGTCTTTGTCATGAATGAAATCGCGTAAAATGTATTCTTTTTTCTCATCAAAAGAAATAGGTGAAATCAGATCACTTTGAATGTAAAGGTGTTGTTCATGTTTATTAAGGGTCATTGGTATTCCTACACAATCATGTGTGTAGCAGTAAAACACATTTTACAGCAATGAAAAACTACAGTTTTATCATATTTTCACTCAATTGACAATGAATGCCATCGCCCAGTTTTAGAAGAGCACTTTGATTTTCAATCAAAAATGAAATGTGATTGTATCTTTGCATCATCAAGTAACACTTCACATAACTCGCTTGTGCTAATTTTTCTAACAGGTGGGCAACATCGTTGTATCGCCGATTTGCTAAACGACATGTCTAATAGAATAACACAAACAGCTCTATTCAGCTTAGGAAGCATGTTGCTTACATCACTGTCATTCTTCTTGTAAAGATAGTCACTAAAATAGCAATAGTAAATTATATTCACAGCTGAATATGCGGCGTGTGACGTTTAGAACGTTTTCATATCAGACAAAGCGATAAACCCATGTCTAAAAATGGATCCACCTCATTGTCGTAGATGTCAGAACCATTCGATAAGATTCTATTCATCCTTATTGACAAGCCTGATCTTTTCCCCATTCAGTGCGTGTGCATTCCTTTGTCAGTCAAATTGATGATGCATACCGTTTTCACCTTAACTCATTCATATGATGAGTCGTCATGAATGAAGGAAAAACTCACGTTTAACAAACATGCCTCCATTAGCTATACATTAAACAGATAACACATTAGGAATTTAACAATCCGTGATACTTTATTGAAATCACATAAGCCTGTTATGATACAATGCCCGTTATGAAGGATGGTAATATGTATAGGGTACCACTCGAATGAGAGCAGCAGGAAAGGGTTCAGTTTCATAAACTATATAATGGCTGCTGTTTTTAATATTTGCTAGAACCATTATAGTCTTCAATTGAACAGATACTACCAAATTCTTCAATATTAATACACCAACACTAACAGGCGGAACACCTTCTTTTCAGCAAACGAAATATGCTAATCACTTACAATTTTTATTATTTTACAAATAGCTATACCTTTATTTCTAGCATACAAAGGCTAAAACTCTATTTCTAACGCATACACTATTAAAACTTTATTTTTAACTTGTAAACTGCTAAAAACTTTATTTTTTAATATGGAAACTGATGAAACTTTATTTCTAGCATACAAACAGATAAAACTTCATTTCTAACATACAAACAGATAGAACTTTATTCTTAACTTGTAAACTTAAACAGATAGAACTTTATTCGTAACTTGTAAACTGGCGAAATTTCATTCTATTTCTAACATATAAACAAATAGAACTTTATTCGTAACATATGCACTATTGAAACTTTATTCTTAACTTGTAAACTATTGAAACTTTATTTTAACTTGTAAACGGTTAAAACTTTGTTTTATTTCTATCATACAAACAGATAAAACTTTATTCTTAATATACACACACTATTGAAACTTCATTCTTAACTTGTAAACTATTGAAACTTTATTTTTAACTTGTTAACGGTTGAAACTTTGTTTTATTTCTAACACACAAACAGCTTAAACTTTATTTCCAACATACACACTGTTGAAACTTTATTTTTAATCTGTAAACTGTTGAAACTATATCTTTCACTTACAAATAGTAGAACGCTAAGTCTAACTTGCAAACTAGTAAATCTTGCGATCTTATTTTAACAAACAGATAAAACTCTATTTCTAACATATACACTATTGAAACTTTATTTTTAACTTGTAAACTCTTGAAACTTTATTTTTAACTTGTTAACGGTTGAAACTTTATTCTATTTCTAACATGCAAACAGATAAAACTTTATTCTTAACTTGTAAACTGATGAAACTTCATTTTATTTCTAACATACAAGCTGATAAAACTTTATTGTTAACTTGTAAACTGGTGAAGCTTCATTTTATTTATAACATACAAACAGATAAAACTTTATTCTTAATATACACACACTATTGAAACTTCATTCTTAACTCGCAAACTATTGAAACTTTATTTTTAACTTGTTAACGGTTGAAACTATGTTTTATTTCTAACATACAAACAGATAAACTTTATTTTTAACTTGTAAACGGTTGAAACTTTGTTTTATTTCTAACATACAAACAGATAGAACTTTATTCTTAACTTGTAAACTGTTGAAATTTCATTCTATTTCTAACATATAAACAGATAAACTTTATTTTTAACTTGTAAACGGTTGAAACTTTGTTTTATTTCTAACATACAAACAGATAAACTTTATTTTTAACTTGTAAACGGTTGAAACTTTGTTTTATTTCTAACATATAAACAGATAGAACTTTATTCGTAACATACGCACTATTGAAACTTTATTCTTAACTTGTAAACTATTGAAACTTTATTTTAACTTGTAAACGGTTGAAACTATGTTTTATTTCTATCATACAAACAGATGAAACTTTATTCTTAATATATACACACTATTGAAACTTCATTCTTAACTTGTAAACTATTGAAACTTTATTTTTAACTTGTAAACGGTTGAAACTTCGTTTTATTTCTATCATACAAACAGCTTAAACTTTATTTCCAACATACACACTGTTGAAACTTAATTTTTAATCTGTAAAACTTTTGAAACTATATCTTTCACTTACAAATAGTAGAACGCTAAGTCTAACTTGCAAACTAGTAAATCTTGCGATCTTATTTTTACAAACAGTTACACCTTTATTTCTAACATATACACTATTGAAACTTTATTTCTAACTTGTAAACTCTTGAAACTTTATTTTGATATACAAACAGCTAAAACTTAATTTCTAACTTGTAAACTCTTGAAACAGTTATAATTTTATTTTTAATTTACACTTAGTCTAACTTGTAAACTAGTAAATCTTGCGATCTTATTTTTACAAACAGTTACACCTTTATTTCTAACGCATACACTATTGAAACTTTATTTCTAACTTGTAAATCTTAAAACATTTCATATGGGCGATGATGATAGATGAAATAGTGTCAAATAAAATTAAGATAGCTTACACTTCTGATACAGGGATAGCAATCGACTGCGATCCATGTGTAAAGAGCTTGTTAGACTACGAAAGAGAGAAGTGTGTTATGTTGCGTGTGGCGCGTGAGTGTCCTCCCATTTCATTCCATTCATCAATTCGTCTCATTGATAGAGACAGGTAGAACTCATGGTTCTCATAACGTATGCAATGGAAAGTTTTAGGCAACCTTCGACAGTTGGCTAAATGTCGCCCTGGCGCGAATGCATACTACGTTGAGACAGAGGCAATCACTTGCAAACATGACGCAGAGAGGTTTAACAAGATTGACCATTGCCGAATGTCCCTTGCGGTATACATAGCTACGGGTTTCACCGCCGCCCTTTACAGGAACGCCCGTCGAAAGGAAGTATTACACCGAACTTCATTTGCAACGTTCAAGTTGACTGATAGCAGATTCAACTTAATGATAGTATTCGCCAGTCCGAAGACTGCCCAGGGCAAACCGCGAGGAGGTTCTATCATGTCTTGCCCCATGGTGGTCCTTAAGAGAGCCGATGGTTCGTTCTCGGGAGTAATGTCATCTTACACCCTACCAATTCTACTGAGAGAGTCTTTGACTCTCTCTTTGGTAACACTGTCGACTTCCACACTAACTGGTACATGGCTAAAAAGTGGAATGTAGCGCCATTCCGTTGGATTGACAGCAGTTGCTGTCATCGGATTGCCAATCCGAGCAAGATTATTAAAAACTCTGTCTTGCTCCTCTAGCCTGACAAACTCCTCAAATAAATTTCGCGGCCTTAACTGCGGTCCGCGAGGAGAGCTGACTTGACTGTTCGGCGTCTGCATGATTGAAATGAAATGAGAGGCAGTGGTTTATATACCCCTCTAATGCGACGCAACGTTCAAGTTGACTGATAGCAGATTCAACTTAATGATAGTATTCGCCAGTCTAAAGACTGCCCAGGGCAAAGCGCATTGAAGGCTCTATCATGTCTTGCCCCATAGTGGCCGATTATACGGTAGTGTGTTAGTAGATTTCAATCACTGAAAAAGGAAGATGAGAATCATTTCATTTGTCTCATCAACGTTTATCATGGGAGCAATCATTGAAGGGACATCTAATGAATTACATTTCACTCTACTCCATATCATAAAGACTAACCTTTGTCGAATGGCTGAAGTACTCTGACCTGGCGAGAGAAAGCGTCACGTTGAGTATGAAGTCGAACGCCCAACATGAGCAACGGCTCAGAGGTTTCGGTCTAACAAACGACGAACAACCCGTGCAACACAATCCCTCTACGGCAGTACCCGCCGTCCCGAAGGAACGCTCGAGCAAAGGAGGTATTACAGCGATGATGTGCTTTATGAGTAGAAGTGAATCTCTTGATAGCAAGAGACTATTCAACTAGATAGCAAGTCAAAAATAACCTGATAGCAGGACAAATGTATAGTCAGTAATTTACACTTAGTGAGGAATGATAGATTTGAGTGTAGTGAGTGGCACTCGATCCCGTCGACAGCCCGAAGGCCTTGTACTGATCACTAGGGAAGTGAGAGATCTTCCCGATACCCGCTCTTTACAGCTGAAGACATCATTGTCACTGCCCCGAAGTGGTAACAGCAACGCGAGTCAAAGGTAGTGAACAGTAGCTGGGATCTAACCCCTCAAAGCTGCCTTAGTCTTAGTTAAATTTGAAATCTGATAGCAGATTTGAACTCAGCATACTTGAAAACCTTGAGGAAACATCCCAAGTTATTGCTTTGATCTGCTTGATAGCAAGCCGTAGAGAGCTTGATTCACCAGCGTTTTGCAATGGAGATGTTTAGAGGCCACCACATCTGACAAGATAGCTAAGACTCAACCGATTGGCGTTCAAAGTGCTACGTTGAGAGCTGTGTCAAATGCCCAACATGAGACATGAGTTGTCCCAGCGGTTACGGTCTTAAATATGACACATTCCCTTGCCACACTTATCACTACGGCATCGTCCGCCGTCCCGAAGGAACACCCTGTCAGTGGAATATTACAGCAAAACTCTCCGTGTCTTGCTCGCTTTTCAGTGAAAAGCCGCTTATACCATGAGAAGACTGGCTCAGACATCATTAAAAATGCTTTCATTGACTTCAGCAGGGTCGAAAACCCAGAAAACCTCCAAAACTAGTGAATTTAAAATTTTCAACTTTTTAGCACTACTTATGAAATTTTATAAGTAGTCCATCACTTAGGGCAGGTCAATAGCGACCGAACCTTTTTTGAATCAAGTCAAACGGACTTGTAGAAGCAAAGTTACGAGCCTTTAAAGTTTTGGAGTCTTTTATGGCCTGGAGACGAAGGCCATCTCCTGGCGAACCTCTAAGTCTGACGGCTTAGCTGATATCAGCAATGAAATTTTCTAAGTCGGTTTCTTACAGAAACTTGGAATTTGGAATGTCCGAAGCTATCATCGGAGCTCAGAGAGACGACCTACCTCTGACAATCGTTCTCCTCTAAATGACAAGTCTCCGTCGGTTCCCAGCTTATATAGTGTGTGGCGATCAGCTGATGACGTAATACCCATCATCCAAACACTAAAAATCCCGTCTATCTCCGGTTCTAGTGCTCCGATTGAGCTGGAAATACACCATTTCCATGTAGAATTTGACGCTGAATCCGAATCTGGCCTCCGTTTTCCCATCCGATGCTTCGTTTTGGCTCTACAGTAGGCAGCCATCGCAAAAATTCTAACTGTCGTTTTTCCGAAAAATGTTGAAAATTTTTCTCGCCGATGACTTGAAACTCTCCGATTGACATGAAACTCACCATACAGATAAAGAATCTGACGCTGATTCCAAATCTGAAATCCGTTTTCCCATCCGATGCTTCGTTTTGAAGCTAGAGCCCAAAACGTCCCAAATTCTAACTCTGTCGTTTTTCGCCAATGTCCCAAAATCTTAAATGGCATCTCACATCTAAACGAAGACAGATAGGAACAAGCCGATTCTTTCACTGAATTTGTCTCACTCTTAGCTTTCAAACGAGCTATCGCACGACAAAATCCGTCCACTGGAAGCCAAAATCGAAGCAAGCTGTCCAGAGGGGGGGGGGACGTCAGTGAAATTTCAAAATTTGATGAAAAATGTTTTGGTGACGGTCCCAGGTCGAAATTCTACACTTTGGAAAATTTTCAAAATTTTACCCATACAAACTCACTCTGACACTTAGGATTTTTCAGGTAAGCGAGCTCCGACCTAAAATCTTGTAACCGCTCTAACTTTTGAACGGCTGCTCCGATTGACTCGCAACGAAAAATGCGGTCGAGCAGTGTTTCATCCTCTTTCCAATGCAAGTCGAACGAACAAAATCCGTCCACTAGAACCAAAGTTAGAACAAAGGGGGGGGGGACGTCAGTGAAATTTCAAAATTTGATGAAAAATGTTTTGGTGACGGTCCAAGGTCGAAATTCCACACTTTGGAAAATTTTCAAAATTTTACCCATACAAAGTCACTCTGACACTTAGGATTTTTTCAGGAAAGCGAGCTCCGACCTAAAATCTTGTAACCGCTCTAACTTTTGAACGGCTGGTCCGATTGACTCGCAACGAAAAATGCGGTCGAGCAGTGTTTCATCCTCTTTCCAATGCAACTCGAACGAACAAAATCCGTCCACTAGAACCAAAGTTAGAACAAAGGGGGGGGGGTCAGCGAAATTTGATGAAACAAACTTTGGTAAAGGTCCCAGGTCGAAATTCCACACTTTGGAAAATTTTTAATTTTTCCCATACAAAGACACTCTGACACTTAGGATTTTTTCAGGTGAGCTCCGACCTAAAATCTTGTAACCGCTCTAACTTTTGAACGGCTGCTCCGATTGACTCGCAACGAAAAATGCGGTCGAGCAGTGTTTCATCCTCTTTCCAATGCAACTCGAACGAACAAAATCCGTCCACTAGAACCAAAGTTATAACAAAGGGGGGGGGACGTCAGTGAAATTTCAAAATTTGATGAAAAATGTTTTGGTGACGGTCCCAGGTCGAAATTCTATACTTTGGAAAATTTTCAAAATTTTACCCATACAAAGTCACTCTGACACTTAGGATTTTTTCAGGTGAAGCTACGACCTAAAATCAATTAAATTGGCGTCTCACGCATGTAAACGAAGACAGATAGGAACAAGGCCGTCATTGTTTTCAGTGAGAATTTGTCCTCACTCTTTCAGACTTTCAAACATGGACACCCTCACTCGACAAAACATCCGTCCCCACTAGAAGCCCCAAGGATCGAAGCAAAACTGTTCCAGAGGAGGTGGGGTTGAGGGCGACGTCCAGTGAAAATTTTTTCTCTCCGATTTCGCTGGAAACATCCTTCCTAACCCAAAATTTCACGTAGATTCCGAATCTGGCCTCCGTTTTCTCATCCGATGCTTCGTTTGGGCGCTACACCCCAAAACGTCCCAAATTCTAACTCTGTCGTTTTTTCGAAAAATGTTGAAATTTTTTCTCTCCGATTGACTTGAAACTCACCATACAGATAGAGAATTTCACGCTGATTCCAAATCTGAAATCCGTTTTCCCATCCGATGCTTCGTTTTGAAGCTACAGCCCAAAACGTCCCAAATTCTAACTCTGTCGGTTTTTCGCCAATGTCCCAAAATCTTAAATGGCGTCTCACATCTAAACGAAGACAGATAGGAACAAGCCGATTCTTTCAGTGAATTTGTCTCACTCTTAGCTTTCAAACGAGCTATGGCACGACAAAATCCGTCCACTGGAAGCCAAAATCGAGGCGAGCTGTCCAGAGGGGGGGGGGACGTCAGCGAAAATTTTACTTTCTCCTTGAAACCCCCCAGTCCGATTTCGCTGGAAAACATCCTTCCCTAAACCCAAAACATTTCCACGTAGATTCCGAATCTGGCCTCCGTTTTCTCATCCGATGCTTCGTTTGGGCGCTACACACCAAAACGTCCCAAATTCTAACTCTGTCGTTTTTTCGAAAAATGTTGAAAATTTTTTCTCGCCGATTGCCTTGAAACTCACCATACAGATAGAGAATTTCACGCTGATTCCAAATCTGAAATCCGTTTTTCAATCCGATGCTTCGTTTTGAAGCTACAGCCCAAAACGTCCCAAATTCTAACTCTGTCGTTTTACGCCAATGTCCCAAAATCTTAAATGGCGTCTCACATCTAAACGAAG
Source organism: Prostheceraeus crozeri (assembly GCA_907163375.1). Taxonomy (NCBI): domain Eukaryota; kingdom Metazoa; phylum Platyhelminthes; order Polycladida; family Euryleptidae; genus Prostheceraeus; species Prostheceraeus crozeri. Next base: position 14,769 of record CAJQUW010009287.1, read on the forward strand.
ACAGATAGGAACAAGCCGATTCTTTCACTGAATTTGTCTCACTCTTAGCTTTCAAACGAGCTATCGCACGACAAAATCCGTCCACTGGAAGCCAAAATCGAAGCAAGCTGTCCAGAGGGGGGGGACGTCAGCGAAAATTTTCTCTCCGATTGACTTGAAACTCACCATACCGATGCAGAATTTCACGCTGAATCCGAATCTGACCTCCGTTTTCTCATCCGATGCTTCGGATTGCGGCCCTGCACACCAAAACGTCCCAACATCTAACTCTGTCCGTTTTTCGCGAAAAATGTTGAACAATTTTTTCTCGCCCGATTGACTTGAAAACTCACCATACCGACTGCAGATTTGACTGCTGAATCCGAATCTGTCCAACGATTCACCATCCAATGAAACCTAGGCTGTCGCCCATGTCAACCCTAAAGACCGGTCGCCCACGTCAACCTATACGGTCGCCCACGTCAACCTAGACGGTCGCCCAAGTCAAACCTAGACGGGTCGCCACTTCAACCTAAGCCGGTCGCCCAGTCAAACCAGGCGGTCGGACCAACTCACATCGAGTCTCACACTCTGTCGTCGCAGAGGGGGGGAGTCAGCGAACATGTTGTGAACCAACCTGGCCGGCACACCACGACAGACCACAACCTCTGTCGTTCCAGAGGGGGGGGGCGCGCTGTGTTTATTCTGGACCTTTTGTTACTACTAATGATCACTAAAAATAGGTTCATGGAGTAACACATGCAGATTCACTGT
>CAJQUW010009288.1:0-57070 GCA_907163375.1 Prostheceraeus crozeri
ATATAGAAAAGTCACACAAAGACACAATAGTGACCAATCACAGACCTGCATGATGACTCATCATGAACGATATACATTGACTGTTGAAGATATTTCTTCATCGCAAAGGGGACAAGATGAAGTTTCAAAGGGTACATAACATGTAGAACACATAACGCTATGAGAACATGGCAAAAAGAGAAGTGATCGTTCCTGTTTAAAACATTTAACGCAGTTCCGTTCACATAATAATTTAAATGTCTCTTGTTCTAATTTCCTTCTGAAGTCACTTTTATTGGGAGAACTTTTTATTAAAACACTGTCAGATGTCTCCTTATTTCCATATCGTTCCAATTTGATCCTCCTAATTTCACTATCATTGCAGTGTAGCATGGAGAAATCCTCTATCCACCTACGATCCAAATTGTGATTCATAGCATGCTCATCTAGATCCATTAGTCGATCAACTAAATCACCAGCGTTGATATTTTCACTGAGATTTGTTACAGTTTCTATGGCTTTGAACGAATATCCAAGGTCTCTTGCGACAACCCACGACGTTGGGATACTAGTCATCATTATGTATGTTATCAAAAACTATCTCATATTTATAGCATAGTTTGTCTACGTAAAAGGAAAATCAATGTGTCATCTTGATTACAATGGTTGCAATAGTCACAATAGTCGCAATTGAGCAAACCCATTCAAAATCAAACAACGGACGTCTATCGGTACGTACCCAAGTGCTCAGAACCAAACCACACAAGTTCGATCATAGACGTTCCGAAACACAGTGTACCAAACACATGTACCTATCCAGTAAAACAGATCTCATACAAGTTCCTATTGATAACACTGAATTATACATGTACCTATCCATGTGCCTATCGATAACTAAAGTATACATGTACCTATCCATGTACCTATCCATGTACCTATCCATGTTCCTATTGATAACACTAAACTTTACATGTACCTATCCATGTACCTATTGATAACACTAAACTTTACATGTACCTATCCATGTACCTATCCCTGGCAAGTAGGGCACAGTTTTCACTACTATTGCACGTAATATTAAATGGCAGATCTATAGCAGTGGTCGGCCATCTGCGAAAATGTTTAAAAAAATGAACTCGCTGGGAAAAAAATTGACTTGGTCCTGCGAAAAATTGAACCTTGTAATTCTTACATTTAAATGAACCTATGTTGTCTTATAGAATAAACACTGGTCTACAGGATGGAAAAGGCAAACTAATAACAACTAATTAGCATGTTATTCATTACGTTATCATTTAGTTAAAGCTTCATATTATTCACAGCGTCTTACATCTTGTAACAGATTCAGTAAAATAAAAGAATTGCAGCAGTAGTTCCGAGCATCTACTGAGTTACTGTGGATGTTGTAACCGCATACGAAGCTGTCAAAGCCATGTTTAAGAAGTTGCCGATAGTTCTATAGAAGAATGATAACCGACTTGATTTCAAATAATTTTTCAATTGATGTATAGACAAAAGAAATAAAATTCAAATTAATATGAGTATTGTTGTCGGATATATGCATTGAAATTCATTTTGTACACTCGCTCGATGCCTGAAATTCTGAACGCAACTGGAGTCATTTGAAGCGCTTCACACTTCCTATACGATTTACTCATATTTTTGATATTCAGCTAACGATGCAACGGCTCTGATGGATGCAGAAAACACAATGTCTAGCCTTGTGTTATCAGCTGCATTGCCATTAAGTTGTCCAAAGTATCCTCGAACAGCTGGTGGTTTTTAAAATCACCCGAAAAGATCAAATCAAGCGATGAGTGATGTTAAATGAATGTACTCTCATCTTTCAAACGGTTCTTACCTTCCATTCAGAAAATTTGAACGCGCATTCTAAAGACGTGGATGCTGCAAAAAATGTACCCCATTTTATACCAGATAGGCAGAAAATTTCATAGCTGACCCTGGAAAATAGACTGTTATGGAATTTTCTCTTAAATGATGCAAAGTCCATAAAAATGAAATGTCCGAATCTCGAGACATCTGTTTTTGATCAACAGTGTGTGAGCGTTGACCTAGCTGCCGACAATCAGTTCTGCCCATAGAAATAAACTGTTTATCTGAAGTTAGCAATTTTATCTTTTTAGTTGTCTGTTTATTGTTGTCAATTTCTATGGTTCTGCCACACGTTGCCAACCACAGACAGTCTTCGTAAAAAGTGTCGTTGGCCAAGCGGCATTCCAAGGCTTGTTTTAAAGAACAAGAGGACAGATCACCATCAAAAAAAGTGGAAAACAGTTACAGCAAAAAAAGGAAAATAATTTTGTGACAATAAATTCGATGCTTCAGAGCACTAAGAGATAAAAGATAGAGGCATCGGACAAAAAGAAACACACGAGGGAATGGAAAACATTAATATGCTGTAGAACTATCGAGCCAGAGTTGATAATACTGAAGGAAAGCACATTTTGTTCTGCTCGAATTAGATTCATTGGCACACAAGTTTTCGGTCTAAGACCTTCGTCTGTTGCAGAAATAATGTGATCATCAGATTAATGCGACTACCAATTATTCCTGCAATTTCCTGCAAACAGATGCAAAAATTTTGTTGCTTGTGCAGTCGCCGCCACTGATCGACTTCAGTTCCTCCAGGTGCCGGGAAATTTGGGGTGGACCTATACCCTCAAGCTCGATGCATTCCGAGACAGAGAGAATTGATGGGAAATATCAGTGCAATATTAATGGAAAACCAAGCAAGACAGCAGCGTGAGGAGCAGGAGGAATCAATGGAAAGAGAACATCATACTTGATCATACTCAGAGACATCATGCTCAATGTTTTCATGTATATGATTATTCCATCTTTACAAGTCAAGATTTCTACACCGCTGAATTTCTGCATCATCCACTTTTTCTCTTTCGATCCGTAATTATTACTTGTTTTCTTTTGATGAAAACTTCTGCTTTCTGTCAATTGCTGATTGGTTTATCTCCTTTTGTTGTGACCTTCCTGTCAGCGCCTGTTATCAACTGGAACGGATCATGTCTTAAATGACATGTAATAACAAGAATTTTTGTTTTAAAATTTTTGTTGGTGGTTTAGTTGTAAGGTTAGTGACTTTTGACTATATTTGCTACATGCACATGTATGTACTAGCTGATAAGATGGATTCGGTAACAAAATGCCAGTTTTATCTTTAGGAACCGGCGCTGTGGCCTTGTGGTAGAGTGTTCGCTCTGCGTCCGGGAGACCTTGGTTCAAATCTTGGTCGGGTCAAACCTAAGACTTTTAAAATAGGTACACTCTGCATTCTTGCTAAACATTCTTTTTCTCTTCCAATTGAATGTGTCGATAAAGTCACTGTTCTTGGTTTTGTAATCAATAAAGATTTGTGTTGGGATTCCCACATTGACCATATTGTGAAGATAGCTAATAGACGTTTTTATGCTTTGAGAAAGTTGTGGCTACATTTGAACACTGATGAACTGCACATGATCTATACAGCATATATTCGCACAATGCTTGTCCCATTTTTGCTGGCATCAACAAATCGCTAACAAAGAGGCTGAAAAGCATCGATATACGAGCTCATAAAATCATATATCGTGATGGAATACGGGAGTGTCGTTGTGCAAGTGATGAACTGATCATACGTCGAAATCAACAGAGTATTGACCTCTACCGAAAGATAGAGAGCAGTGACAGTCATATTCTGAGTGATATTATTCCCAACAGGCTTCTGCATTCCGGATACCCTATTATTCCCCTTTGTCGAACAAAAAAGACCAAACAATCCTTCGTGAACTACACTGCACGCCTACAAAGCAATTTATTGTGAAATGTTTCCCTTCATACTGTAATTATATGACTTGTGTCATGATCTTTTGTGTATTTGCATATGTTACTTCTGATTATCATTACTTGAGAAATAAACACGTTACTTACTTACTTACTTACTTAAACACTCAGCACGGAAAAGAATGAAAGTGGTAAATGACAACTCGGCCACATGGAAGAAAGGCTCCGTGCCTAATGTGCTTCCGGTATAAACAACGTTCATTTATCTATTTATTTTCTATAATTTAGGAAGTTAAGTATTAACAAAATGGCTCCTAAGAAAGAGTAGATGGCAGTAGTAGCAAGTTTCTGAAATCAGATATTTTCGAAAAATCTTTTGTGAGTCATCACTGACGAAACGTATTTTACTTTCGAAAAATCTGGCTTATTACAAGAAAGCACTTATTTGCGGAGATTGCACAAGACATTTTGAAAAATCAGTTTGTCCCGACAGATATTGGGCGTTGGTCAAGTTTTGATAAGAGCGGTGTTTTACTCTTCATAATCATGAAATATGATACTATAATTTGTTGGTATTAGTAGGCCTGCGAAAATTTTGTAGAGCTGCGAAAAAAAATGGAAAAATCTCTGGCCCGACCACTGATCTATAGATAAAAGTGAAAAACTTAAGTGCATGTATTTTTTTCATTGGAATTTTTGATTTAATTGTGTAATAGTTGTTCTGTAAATGTAAAACTATTATGTTGATCAGTCTGTACTTAATCCCTTCTTTGTAGATGGTTGTTTTCCCATTACACGGATTCTCTCAATTGCATGGGATGTTTCGGGATTTTCTGCAGCTCATTTAAAGTGGTCTCGTTATTCCTGGTAAGTTGCAATTATTATGATCATTTAACAGGCATTTTTGTGTGGATTGACGTTGAAGGTGGTCGTTTTCCCGGATACACATGTTCTTCCAATTTCATTGAAAGTCATAATTGGTGCTTCTGAGTTTGGCAGCTCATTCTTTACTTGTATATTAAAGTATGTATTTTAAAAGAGGAATCATTTTCAAAATTTGTGGCTGTTTGAAAATGGGATTAGGTCATTCTCTTTTCTCTGCAGCTCAGAAATTCTAAGTCGTTACATGACTTTCATCATTTAGTGTACGATGTAGATGATATAAAAGGAGTTTATCGAATATTGATAGATATAAAACACGTGATTACATAATGAACTGGAAATAAATGATCACTTTAAGTAATCGAAAATTGCCGATGCTGTTGAAAATATATTCCCAAACTTTCGTCTGTCTCAGACCGCGTCAGGGGACGACGAAAATTTGAGAATATATTTTCAACTCAAACAGCATCGGCTATTTTCGATTTTTTAAAACAGTAGGCTGTTTATGCGGAACAATTAAATGATTATTTGAAAATGAGATTCTATTCAGCTACAATTTGGTCATCTTAAATCAATAAAGAATCTGTCTAATGATCCGCGCGTGTCCCGAAATTTGAGAGAGACAAGTGTGAATTTTTGGAAAATCTGGTATACAGTTGCTATCATGTATTCATAAAAGGTGACTTAATCAGTAAAAGTCAAACATCAAATGTCAATTTTGAGTATAAGCCCCTCCCCCTCCTATTTGACGTCAATTGCAAACAGCCCCTACAATGGTTTTAAAATAACATATTTGTAATTTTTGTTTCGTTGCAGGTGGTTAATGCTCGTGGTGATCTCCACATTTGATGCTTTACTTCCTTTGTCCTCTATTAACTTTCGGTACTCGCTGCTGATCACTGCGTCAATGTGTGCAATTGGATTGATTATGGTTGATTTTCAATATTTCGTGCGAATTGTATGGGATGAATACTGCGAAATAATCTTTGTGTTTTTGGAATCCATTGAGTTTATGCATGTCATACTTGTGTGTCAGAACGACATCGAACGTGGTTATCGTTTTATCACTATACATATATGGCCCCTTGAAGTGTCAGTGGCTGTTTATGATGCCAAATTATACCGATGACTTACTGATAATCATTACATCAATCGTGTATATGCATTTTTCAAGTCTTGCAATGTCCTAACGTTATATCAACATGATTATCGTGAATGCTTCGTGAATTTGTCGTCTATGAATGTATTGCATTTCATATATATTAGACCCAGTATAGCATGGATTATACAGTGAGATTATATCAACTTCATAATACACGCATGTGTCTTAGCGTATCTATCATTTCCGTGTGTTATTCCAGTTCATAGAATCCTAGAGGCCAGCTAACAGGTCTCTTAAAGGCGAATTAGATGTAATTTTTCTGTTGGCTACTGAATTTAATTCTGTTTTTAATTAAGTTATAAATTTTGTTAGAGTAAGCCCCAGAACTTTGAATTGGCTGCTGCAGCTGTGCCTGGGATAAAAGTATGTAAAACAATTCAATTTTAATTTTTTGAATTGACTCTTTTGAAGGTTTGTTCTGTTTTTCTTTTATGCAACTTAATTTAGCTTTTATTATCCAATTTCAGAAGAATCTCAATGTTTGTAAAGAGAAAGACTAGCGAACAAGTTTGTTATATGAAGTGAACTTTTTTCGTTATGTTTTGTAGCCTCCATGTTTACACTGATTCATTGTTTTTTGTTATAGATAAAATCTATTCATACCATAATGAGCTAGGTATTATTTCCTTAATATGTGAATTTCAGGTAGTTCTAGCATGCAAATCAGATATGATTTACCATGCAATTGATGAAAACGTAATGGCGCGTCAGGTTGGTGAAATTCATTTTTTGAACCGCATGATCGATCCAGAAATGAATTGAATAGAAATATATGTGAAGAACCCATTTGTGATTACGAGCACCCCAGTCGGCAAGTGCAATGAATCATTGCATATTTCTAACACGAACTGGTCTATTCCACACTCAGTTGGAGAATTCAATTCTGTATCGATCGTGCTGTTTAAAAGCGCACTCCATCTTCCTGGGGACCATGGTCAACTTCATCAAGTGCATCGTAAAATCATGCATGATATTTTTAGCAACATCAAATGTCACATTGATAAATCATTGATACTTAATGGATCATGGATAATATTCATGCATGGGAATGCATGAATCATGCATTCCCATGCATGATTGATTTCTGATACATGCATGAAATCATCCATAAATATCCATGGACGGGCGACTAGGGACCGCCTTCTCTCCAACTTTCCGCCCTGCACCGGTCTCTCCTGTGGTCTGCTTACCATCACATACTCGGCCACCTCCCGACATCCTTTCCGACCTTCCATCCACAACCTTCCAGCCAAATCCCTATCCTACTACACCTAAAGAGGCGAAAACACGATCCTAGTGGATTTAAACAGGACAAATACGATCTTCCGCGACTCAAAAGGGCCAAAATCCGAACCGCTGCGCCTCAAATAGGGCCAAAATCCGAACCACTGCGCCTGAAATAGGGCCAAAATCCGAACCGCTGCGCCTCAAAACCCTGTGAAAAAAAGTTGCCGGGCCAGCAGCGTTGCGTCGACATTCGCCCGACAGCGTTATGGTTCCTGATTCCTCGATGTTGGGCCATTGACGTTGCATCGACATTCCGCCAACAACCAGTCGGTATTTTTCCATTAACATACCGACGAAACATCCCTACTCGAAAACATGTATTTATTTGCTTATGAATGCTGCTTCTATATAGACTTACAGATAAATCATAAGCGTCTCCTTTTGTTACGATTGCATGCCATCGAAATTTACCACCCGGAAAATTTTTTAATCCGCAATTATAAACCCCATCGACTAAATTTATTCATATATTAAAAACAAAATAGTTTTTTCAATCAAAGCTATAATGCCAAGTCAATAAAAGAAATTAAAAGTCACAGTCGGATTCGAAGTCAATGTCAGGTTGCCTCTTGTCCCATGCCCTTGACCTTCTTTTTCGCCCTCCTTCACGATCCTTAGCACCTCACAGCGCTTTACCAATCTTTTCTTGGATATCTTGATCAGTGGCACTGGGGATGATGCTCCTTGTAGCTCCTGAAATATGTGAGTTACTCATTAAAAGTTGATTAGGTCTAGTTGACATTTTAAGAAATCGTTGCATTCAATTCCCTAACAGAAATATACAAATATTTTGTTTTTGGTCACTTACAACGACTTATATGAGTAGTGTATTGATACATTTTAGACATGCAATAGTAATGAAATTCATTGATGGTTCACAGTCAGTAACTTGAACTCGGATTGCTTCGCTGACTGCGTTTACTGGAGATTTGATCTGCTTAAGTCACAGAATTAAATATTTTGTTTATCTGCTTCGGTTTGCTAGAAGTGTGATTGACACGAAATCGCTGGCACATCGAGGAACCTATTAAGTGGGCAAAAAGGAATTCCTAATACCCTACGAAGCCCCTCCGATCATTATTAAAAAAAAGTAGCAGGCGTACAAAAATTAGTTCACTTGATGTTTTCACATCCTCTCCTCGGCATTTCTCATTGTAGAGTGCATACATTGAATCGAATGTTAGACAAGATGTGTGTTTTGGTGCGTGCGAAGTGATATCACAGCACGCACGCATCTCTAACTGGCGATGGTGTCTTCTGCAGACAGCTTATTGTTTGCCATTTCCAATAGAAAGCGATACACGAATTTTCCATTCGAGAAGGAGCAAGTTGTCTAATTCTGTGATGTGCCATTTTGAAATTAAGGCTATATATAACTCTTCCTTCCTAGGAAACCGAAACACACGCAGATGAATATAATTCTGTGGTTAAAGTATTTCGCTCTACCGGTAACTTGCTAGCTAATTGATGTATGAATTTCTTTTTCTATATGAATTTTCTACTTTCTCTCATGTCAGAGAAATTCAAAGTTGAGGACAGATTTAAGTCCATTGACAGAATATCTATCGATTTGGCGCTCCCTAAATGTCTTGGCGCGTCAGTTAAGTTAGGAAAGCGTCTTTGACGAACATCCATTTCACAGTGCATCATGCATCATCCTTCACTGATTTTCCTTCTACCATGCAATCCCTACCGAATCTGCCTCCTCGTAATTGTTACAATATATCGAACAATGCGGTAACTTACGAATGACCAAAGGTTCCAGCACGTCTTTGAATGCAATTTTATCATTTGCACCAGTGTGGTTGGTCTTCTGCTGCATGTTATTCGATAAGAGGGCTTTTATCATTCGAAGGACTGCCTCTTTCACGTCCTTTCCGCCTTTCGAAGAAAGATAGTGGATCTGAAGTTAAAATAGAGGAAAATTGCTATCAAAGGAAGATAGGGGTTTCCAATCTGTGAATTCAAAATAGAATATATCTTGTTACAAAAAAGGAGAATCAAAAGTAGCCCGTTCTTAATTGCCATCAACAATTCAAGCATATCGGATATCTACCCTTATGATTTCAAATTCATTTAATGCTGATTCGTTTATGTGGTTCTTCGTCCTATTTTTCCCTAAAAGAACATATAAGAGCAAACTCAGCTGTAAGTAGACATCTGAACATATGTCCAAACTGTAGAAATGACATTTTGATTTTCGGTTAAATACACAGGACGCAGCGAATTTGAAACACGTATAACAGGAGCTTCGTTAGTAAATGCTAAAACTCCTTTTGATCACTCTCATTTTCATTATTGTATTGTAAATCGTTGTTTGTCATTGTCAGCGTCTAAACTTAATATGATTATTCATTGGTTGCAGTTGCGCAAAATCACTCCTATGGTACTTTAAATTTTAATAACGGTCTCACTAACAAACTGAACTGAAAGTAAATTATGTAATTTTATCAACCTCAACATTCTGCTGCCACTGGAAAACGACCGCACAGGTGTAAACAAAAAGAAAGAACTTGCAGCGGACACGCGCTCTTAACATGGGAGAGAGATGAAGTGTACGAGTAGTAACCAAAGACCTAGGATTAGGGAAGGACTGCCTGCTTTCATTCATTCACCGTTATTTGCGCTGAAGCTGCTATACTTGTATTTTGTTTGCATTGACGGCCGCTGAAAATACTTGGGACTTGGGATAGAAGTTGGAGTCAGCCAGCGGCAAAACATTACAGATCGGTGAATGACAATGTTTTACTCATCATGCAGTATCTTGTTTAATTACTAAATCAACAAATGTGTGACACCTCAGGCATGTAACAGGTTGAGAGGATGCTGATAACATCAAAATTTGACGCCCACATCTAACTTTTATCATTGAAGTAAATAATATAACTGATAATTTCATTCTTGACTGAAATTATTCAGATGTGTCCTGTTTTGTTCCTTGCTGCGGCACATATCAGACACATGTTCTGATTCATCAACCGACTCAGCACCCGAAACCAAGGAAGAAATGGAGAAGTAGAAACAGCCAAAGCATATAAGTGTTCTAGTTAACAGGCATGTCCTTGAAACTGTACATTGACATTAATGAAATTAAATGGATTTACACTGCAAATGTTCATACATGTGAATTGCAAGCAAATGATTCACTGACTCTCGTAAATAAGTTGGGAGTAAAACATATTCATTACAAACGGGCAATCATAAAGGCGATCATATTTTTTCATGGAAGAAACGTTCATCTATAACTACAAAGCGTTTAATTATACTTTAAGTTATAAACTTGCCATGCAAAGAGATGCAAATTTTATCAAGCTGTTTAGGTTATTGCTTCAATTTTTTACGTTTAGGCTATTATTTCAATTTAATCCCTAGATTTCCCGTGTATGTCGGCAGATATCATAGGTGTAATATATAAACTGATAAATGATCAAGATTTAAGCAAATTTCTAAAATACTGTATGAACAGACAGACAAATTATGAAAAGCGATAGGTTAAATCAATAAAACTAAGCTTTTTCGATATCTATAAATATCATTCAGGATGGCCAACGTTTGGGTTTCATTGATGTCAACGTATACGTACTTTGTCATTCAAATTCATTTATGCACACTAAGCTTTTAGTTTCTATTCATTTAAATCTTTGAAAAATTTGGTATTGAGATGAGTTGAACTTTAAGAACATATAGAGTTTCTTTCTTTTTGTCCAAGTTTCTCTGTTTACTCTGGTTTTTTTCAATTTTGGATTGAACGACCGTTAACTTTTTAACCGTCACAAAATAGACTTAACATACAGGTATGTCACATACATGAGCACAATCATCAAAATGTCAAAAATGTGAGATATTATTGCCTCAAAGCGATAAGTATACGTTCTGACCAACACATTTCTTGCCTGTCTATCGCAAATTGTCATCAAAATAAACCCCGATCGGTGGGCTTCAACGCCGTCAGCATGAATTGCGGAAAGCAGTTCATCTGTTCCTCCATAAATATGTGCCCTTCGCCCACGTCTATTTCTTCTGTGCATATAAATCTTGGTCTATCTTCTACTTATTGTGACTCATCATTGATAACCGTCAGTGCAGGTTGATAAATTCTACATGTTTTGTGGTAACTTCAGTCGATTTCAAGCTGTTAACCAAGCCATGGAATCGCTGCATTACTTGCAACTTTCTAAGGTGCTTGCGTTTGTTGACTCATCGTCATCGCGGTCTTACACTCATTAAACTCCACGCTTTGTCCAACGATGGCATTTCCCCAAACTCGAACATGCAAAACTATTCCTGACGGCTTGTACTTTATCGACCTACCACGTTTTACTCTTTTCAAGCAATAGTTACATACTTAGATATTTTGGCAAAGTTCAATGATATATTGCTTGTATCAATTGGAAAACGACTACATGTATTTACAAAAAAAATCACTGGGCCGGTATCAACCTTTTTTTTCACGACGTGCCGCATCTCTGGTTTTAATTAACTTAGCAATTAATGTATAAGGGTAAAGTTGTTTTTTTTTATAAAACCTAATATCTCAACTTACCATGTTCTTTTTAAAATCCTTATCTCCTAAAAACGAAGGGTCCATAGTATAATAACATAAATCTGAATTCAATTGCTTTAAAATGAGGCAGCTCAGAAAGGCGACGAGGCCTACGTTGAAAATTACTGGGAATGTATTTACGGAAATTCACCATTCTATCGGAAAAGATAGAATCCCAGAGGAAATAGCATTCATCCGACTAAAAGATGCCGTGTGTGTTACTCACTTGGTAGGATTAAAAAACTACCGCATTTTGTGAAAGTCCAGGAAAACCGGGTCTTTGCATTACTCCATGTTTTGGCAATTACCACTCAAAATAAATTTCCTTCCACTTCGTATTTTTACTTTCATGGGGTTTATTGGAATATTTAATCATGTGAATGACGACATGTTAACCATTCAAACGATACACAGAAGCTCAAGAATTGCGCGTGCTCCATCACGACTTGAATGTAGCCCTATTTGATTAAATTTAGAGTCTAAGCGTGCTTGTAAAATTTGTAATCAATGTAATATAACGTTCAATTCATTGTACGACTTTGGTGGTATCGGAAATACAATGAACATGTACTAAGAGTACTGAGACATAGTGAAATTTCATTATTCATACAAATATAATAACCAAATAATAGACTCCTGAAGTTCAATCCAGATAAATATTTATGTTCAGAGTGAACTAAACCCAATGACAAAAATGAAAAATTCAGAAAATTCTTGTAGCTCTGTACACCTTGTTTTCTATGTATAGTTTTAAAATTAAGTACGTATGTTGACTACTTGTATATCGCAGTTGATTACATGCAATAATTTAATAAATGAAACATTATAATTCAATTATAATCATCACTTTCGTAGTTCAGATATATTCAGCCACATCAAAATTATTAGTCAACTATAGCTGACCGCCCACTCGGAAAATTCAAGATGATATACATATAGATCTATTGAGGAATAACTTGGAGAGGAAATAACATTCATCCGACTAAAAGATGCCGTGTGTGTTAATCACTTGGTAGGATTAAAAAAACTACCGCATTTTGTGATACCTGTCCAAGAAACCGGGACTTTGCATTACTCCATGTTTTGGTAATAAGGCAAGTAATTATATCTAATTTAGCCTAAAGTACACGGACATGTGCAAAACTTCGCCTTTGATCAAATTATGCTCCGCATACATTTTGTTTTGATGTAGGCCCGCTATATGCATGCACAGTTCCACATATCAAAAACACTAAACATCAACAAATTGAAAAATTAAATGATAGCTTGCTTGTGAAGAATTCCATAATTATAATCCAAACATTGAACACATACAAACGTAGATCACAAAAACGCTACTTTATTTTACAAAATTCATCAAAATCATAGGAATTTCGTTTTGATGAAAGTTCAATAAACAGATTTTTTCTATTGCTTCCGAATAACATTTCATATCAATTTCCTGTTTGTTTTCAAGTACTCCTAACGATCTGAGATTTCACACCAAAAGTTGTCAAAGTGTATCTGAATCAACTGAAAGTCGCCCTATTTCGACAACAATATTCAAATTCCATCGTTAAATAGTGGATATGATAAAGCATCCTCAGCGGTTCTGCATTTGTCGCTGTATAACTGCGTATGATTCCATGATTACAAGAATGATGGTAAAAACAGCTGCTGCCGAATTGCCCCGCATTCTCTATCCCGACAATGTTATTCAGCCCGCCAGGTTGAATAGTAGCCTCATACTTGTAGCATTGAAGCTGATATAGTATAAGCGTCGACACGGTTCCGATAATTAAGGAGTCTTGCGATAACGCACCTAATATAAGTGTTATTGTTGCTAAATGTTAGAGGAGACGTCCAAGAAACAAGAAGTGGAATCAAAACTAACGCTAATTGACATCGCTGCTTATTACAATATGTACTTTGGAATCAAACAGAATTACTAAGCCGTAAAACAGTTTACTACATCATAAAAATCGATGGAATCAATTCACAACTTTACACAGAAAATATATAGGCATTCAGTGAATACTGTGAATACGCCACGCACTGGAATTTATTCTTATTATGAAAATGTCTATGCAATGAATTCTCTTACTGAACATTTTAATTTGAGCCTATAACCTACAGCCCTACATGTACATTCTAATTTTACAGTATGGCGACATTTTTTTAGCACTCTGTACATATTATTTCTGTGCATATTGGTATAATATTTTTTCCGCCATCCTTGCAGTTGACTTCTTTCTTGATTACATTTTAGAAGCGAATGCGATAATGTTGTTGTCATCGACCACGTTTATCCTTCATTCATACATTCTAACGTTTTGATCACTCATTTGTTACTTTGATATTATAATCGACAAACAACAGGAAACAGGTAAATTCATTAGAGGGAACCTGGTGTACGACGTGGCTTATCGGTGTCGGAGCCGTTAGGATTTTGCTTTCGGAGGTAATTAAACTCATTCAGATAATCATCACCATACCAGCGTCAGCCTCATCTGCTGAAAGGACATTCAGTGCCTTGCGCCGCCTAAAGTCAGAGTACCGATGTAGGCCTACTATGACTCAACCACGCCTAACTCACTTGATTCTTCTTCATGTATTTAAACATCAGACCATGGAATTGAGCATTTCCTCTATTATGAGAGAGTTTGCTTCCCGTACTCCCGAGAGGAAAGCTTGATTTTGCAACGGTGTGTGGTGAGATGCAATGAACTAAAGATGTACATGTATAATCTTCATTTACATGATGCTAGATTTCAGAATCAAAAATTATATGTCGGGCCGAAGTGTATCGATGTGTCGACCTAGTTTTGCATTGACCAGCAGAAAATGAAGTAGCAGTTGCCATAAATTGTACCTACATGTCACGTTAAAACCGAACCATCGGATATTTGTAAGTAGTCAAGCAGCTTTGTGACGTCTCTCAAAAATAGGTTTACAATTTTTATGAATGGGAAAATTTTGAGACACATTTGTATTTAATAGGCTGACATTGTTTATATCGTATAGGTTGACATTACTAAATGCTATGCAGTATAATGGCGGCTGGGTACTTAGTAGTTCTTTGAATGCTCAGAATTATTTTCATCAAATGTTGCCTTAGTAGACCTACCTTCATAAAATGAAGTTTAGATAGAAATGTCAGTATAGCTGGATTAATCATTGAATTTCAGCGCATCTAACACTTTTGGAAACAGTTTTCATCGTAATATTGTCGTTCAGACGATTCATTGCCATACTCACCATACATACTCATGTTTATAAATTTGTTACATTGATTGCAGTACATGCAGCCTACACACGGGCATGCGTGCAGTTTTTATGAGTTTGAGTGAAATATACTACTCATTGATTTCTTACTTTTGACTTTTGAGTTACATCATCTCACAAATAATACGTGTAGTACATATGCATGTGTGGTGAATGAAACTTAAAATGTATCAAATATATTGCATGAACTTTCAGTGTGATATATGAAGTGGAGTTTCTATATAGAATACAGGAACGTTGTCCTTTCTGATAATCATCGCTTTAATTTCTCTGCATGTAATCCTCACATTGTGGCGTCGCGAGCAGGATTGTAGGAAGGATCGAACGTGATCCGCCTGCGCCGTCTGTATCAAACCGTCGAAGGTAGCAAGTGATGGGATTGTCAGGTTACTCGATGATTCGAATCTTCCTACTTCAGCTTCGAGGGAGAATCCTTTTTCCAAGTTCTCTAATTGCCTCCTTTCATCAGCAACAACTTCAGCCAATTGTTGAATCAATTGATCCCCAGTAGACCCCGCAAGACTCATCAGCTTCTCTGAGGTTGTCCAAGGCTTTCCAGAAATCGATCGTTCGTCCCCACTCAGTTTTGCGTTGAAATGTTCCTCTACTTGAGTCAGAACTTCTTTCATTGCTTCCTGCAAAAAATGAACAGATTCAAGCATCAGACCACGCTCTGTCCGAAGCAATTTATCACCGCCGAGAGGAGATCGACGTGATTGTAACTGCTGTTCAAAGGTACTGAGATTCTTCTTTAAGAGCTCAAAGTTTTCATGGCACTGGAGAATTGCAGAGGTTAAATCATCAAGGTAAATGCATTGCAATCTTTTCAGATGCGAGGAGCTCATTCTTGAACAGCCCAGACAGTCTCATGCAATTATTGCAATAAAGTTAGTGATGGTAAGATCATGCCGGATCCAGAGAGAATTGAACCCATTCTTCGGTTTCCAAAGCCTACTTCTGTCCGTCAGCTCGAACGTTTTCTTGGCATGATGAATTACTTTCGCACTTACATACCACAATATGCGGATACAGCAAAATGCTTGTATGATATGACAAAGTCGGGAAGCTTGAGTTGGGATGAAACTGCGGAGCGGTCCTTTGTATCGCTAAAAGATGGCCTTGTGAGTTCTATCTTAGTTTTACCATCGCCCGAAGAGAAACTCATGCTGTTCACGGATGCTTCTACAGACTGCGTTGGAGCTTGTTTGACTAATTCAGCCCACCAGCCTGTTGCCTTTGTGTCAAAGAAACTAACCGATTTAGAAAGTCGATGGAGGATAAGTTTGGGAGATTTTGATTTTGAGGTCAGATATACCAAAGGTACGGACAATGTCGTAGCCGATTCGCTGTCTCGAATGTATGCTCTGGCTGACGTTGATGAGGACATGGTAATACGCACTATGGACGAGGAAATAGTTCGACACCAGAAGAATGATAATGAATTGCGCAAAATGTTCAGATTTGTCGAGAAGAAACAAAGTGACCGCCCGTCCGGCATCTCGAATGAAATTTGGAGTCTGCACAAAAAGCTGAGTATTCGGTCAGGCATGATTTATTATGAGGATCAAGTTTTCATCCCAGCATCTTTGAGAAACAAAATACTCACCTCAGCTCATTACGGACACCAGGGTAGCACCAATATGTCTGAGAAAATACGGCAGACCTTCTTTTGGCCTAACTTGAGGAAAGATGTTGCTAACTTCATTTCCCGGTGTAGAGTATGCTCTCTAGTAAAGCCACGTTACGTGAACCCACATTTGAAACCATATTTGTTGGATGCACCAGTGCAACTCATTGCCACTGATTATATTGGACCACTGCCCTGTAGCAACGAAAACAGATACTTACTGGTTATTATCGATGCATTCTCCCGCTTTCCAGAAGTTTACCCTGTTAGGGACCTAGGCACCAAGACCCTGATTACATGCTTCCGAGATTTTTTCAGTCGATATGGGTTTCCGGATAGTATCTTGTCTGACCGTGGCACACAGTTTCAAAGTCATGAATTTCAGGAATAACTTTCAAACTTCGGTGTTAAAAAGTTATCAACCTCAGCTTATCGTCCTTCCTCTAACGGCATCTGTGAGAGGTTCAACGGGACACTCCAACAGAAAATAAAGGCTTTACTCGCGGAATTGAATCTCCCTAGAGACCAATGGTCTAAGGTCCTACCAACAGCTCTGATGGCCTTGCGTAATGATAGACACAGCAGCACGGGGTTCACACCTTCAGAATTGTTCTTAGCTTTCCGTGTGAAAGACCTGTCATTGCCCCCTCTTAGCGATAGATACCTCTCCCTTGATCACTTTACTCAAGCTGCAGAGAATATAGCTTCACAATCGGGGTCAAGTGACTCGTAGGTATGAAGATAGGAACTTCCTTGTAGGCTCATCTGTTCTTGTGAAAAGCCCTTCATCGGGCAAGCTTGAATTGTCAGGTACTGAGGCCACTGTGATACGACAAGTCGACTCTCATTTGGTCGATGTGGAGACGGGCAACCGTCGCATGAGAGTGTCGACAGCTCGTGTCTCGCCGATTCCCGGATCGAGATCAAATGAAGCTTCTGCGGTGGACTCGGGATCGTGGCAAACCGAATCATCTCGCGTGCGAGGACCTCCGGAGGGTCTATACGAAGTTCCTGCAGCGAACTCGGGGCCGCGACGACCAGAATCATCACGCATGCGGAGACCTACAGCTTACCTGAGTGACTATGACGTTGACATCTCATAGTGGCTTCTTGAGGTGTTCACCGTGTTCTCAATATTCGTCATACCCCCAAATTTTGTATAACTGTGAATCTTCCTGAACAAAGGGGTGATGTGGTGAATGAAACTTTAAATGTATCAAATATATTGCATGAACTTTCAGTGTTGGAGTTTCTATATAGAATACAGGAACGTTGTCCTTTCTGATAATCATCGCTTTAATTTCTCTGCATGTAATCCTCACAGCATGCATGAGAATTATGTCACAGGTCTACTGTGCGCCCTGGTGAATAAATTTAGTCTTGTTAGCCTCACTAAATCTGAAATATTCGGGCGATGGTGCTTGAATATAGGCCTTCTAAAAATCGAAGGGTTGTCCATGAAAAAAAAATTTGCTACCCCTAGTAAAAAATCGTTCCGACGCCCCTGTGTGGTCGTTGATAGTTTTGGTTTCGCGGCTACTACACGGCCTGAGCCGGTGATAATTGCCTCACAAATATGTGGAAGATAGAATCTACCTCAGCAAGCAAAACACAAGTTTGAGTTTCTGCTGTACTGACTGCTTTGGAGTCCCTCAAGCTAGAAAACAAGTTAGCTTCAATTAAGAAATCAACAACTTCTAAGTAACTAGACATGAGGAAATGTTATGCATATAGATCAAGCCTCCTATCATAAATTGCCTTGTCAGAAAACGATGAAAAATATCTGCTTTCAAGTCGCATCTGCTTCCCTAAAATCATTTAATCAATCCCGTTAGTCCTTACTTTATGTGAATTATGAAATGTAGACTACTGCAGTTAAAATGTTGATCCACATTTAATTACAAAAATCAGATCATGCAATGAAATAATCGTAGAGTTTGTAGCACTGTCGAATGAAAAAAACAGAAACGCACAAGCTGATGCACTATTCAGAATCAGATCATTACATAAACAAAGTCACCGAAATGAGAGGATGGCCGATTCAAATTTAGGCGCGAAACTTTTTTAATGTTTTATCATTATTATCTAAAATTACATGCTTGTCGAAGAAATTGATGAATTATTACAACTATGTTGTGGTTGATTCTTGTAAATTATTTTTTTTATCTAAAATAAAAATAATGCCGAACGAGCATTGTTTTAGTGCACGTGAATTGGCCGGCGCGAATATGATTAGAGAGGTCACCTCTCTCGGTTATCTCAGTGAGGACGAACAGAAACTCGTGAGCTTTTATAAAAACTTGGATCATTTGACAGGCATACGGCTTTGATAATTAGACGGTTAGATCACTTGGGATTGTAGTGGGAGCGTTTATACATAAGATTTTTTGGAAATATTTCCGCTTTCCTCAACACTGTTTTTCAGATTTGAAGATTGATTTTCAATGGTGATGAATTTAGCAACGCTCGGTCTTCCAAATGTAAATCTGAGTTGTGCATTTAATGCCGCGTTATCCCACTGTCGGTTGTTTGAAAGAAGAGGCATATGCGGTGAGTCGAAATTGTCTTAGTCTCATCTAAATACGAGAAGCATGTAACATATGTAAACCCATAACGGTTGATTAAATATGATGGTCTACGAATTTGATATTTGAGCAATACAGAAATAAGTGGACTCAAGAGATGATGTACGCGTAGAAACAGATGGTTCTGTCTGGTCTGGATTTAGGCCATTCTTTAGCTCACCAGCATGAAATTTTCAGAGAATAGTTCCGTAACACACTGAAATGCATTTGCTTTTACAGATGCTAGGCATTTCACAAATTCGTAAGCATTTTGAGTGATGTTTCTCCGGACAGGTGGCCGATTTCTGAAAATAATGAAAGGACACCAAAATTTTGCATCGTTTCCAGTATCGACATGGCCTTCAACATTTTCTGTAGGCTGTAGGCTTTCATTTGTTGATGACCACGAAAAGAATGTGGTTTGGGAAATGAGATAACATAGTATATAAAATGATATTAAATTCACAACAGCAATTGCAATGTCACAGACCAGGATATCGAACTCTACAAACGAAGGACTTCCGAAACTTTGATTGAATGTAGCATGGTAGTTGACCTGATGCGTAGAACTTCCTGGGTTTGAATTGAAACCTCTCATTGAAATAAATCAAATGTGGTAGATAAAATATTGCCGAAAATTTCTGTGGGGATGACTACCTGCCATGGACAACGTATATATTGTAGATTAAGAAGTAGGTATGAAATGATTTTGGAATGTGGGTGCAGTTTCGATTTCATTAAATGAACTCTTATTGAACAAACAAGAAAATTACTCATGATGCAGTTCATAAAATCCAGTTGTGTTTCGAATTCCTCTGTCTTACAGTGAGACCTCGGACAGAAAATCACGACCCGGTATCTCCTAGCAGCGGTTGCGAAGCGAGGTTCCGAAGGTACGATGACTGTGGCCAACCAATGACGGGACGGCAAAACATTATTCTGTGGGATTGCATTTTGATGGACAACCTGAGGTGAGGAATATGGTTACCGTTTTGCACGTACAATGATTCAGTAGCACTTCACTTCGGAGTATAACGGTGGCGGCGAGCCCGGGAAATGCCATTTTGTGATTTTTTTGCTAGTATGTTAAACGAGCATAATGTCTTGATTTCAACTGCTACTATTATGACTTTTTTTGAGCCCACCATTTCATTTATTTCTTCGAATATTAATTGAAGTAACCAATATGATTCATGCCTGCCACCCGGTTTTAACCGGAATTCCGGCTTTTTTAAAAAAAACTCAACCAAGTAGTGGGAAAATGCTCCCACGGAACAAATAATTCGCTTCCTATAGCATTTCAGGGGCCATTTCGAGATCGTGAGAGGCCCTTGACGATTTTGAGGGGGGCCCCTCTTGAGATCGCTAGGCCCTTTGAGATTGTGAAGGGACCTTTTGATATCGTGAGGGGCCCTGTAGGATTGTAATGGGTGTCTGCGCCCCTGGAAAACACCTAGAAAAAGAATTTTATCCTGGAAATTTTAAGACTAATTAAAACACTAATTGCAAGTTGTTGAAGTGTGTTCTAATTTTCCAGATTTTATTCTTCATATCTACTTATTTGTTGCAATTATAGCCTTCATTCGCATACAATTTTTTGTTTTTAGAATATTTCAGTGATTGTAATGTCCTATCATAACGTATACAACGTGAATGAGACTGAACTGCGTGTTATGGTAAACAATGAACTGTTGTCGAACTTCTAATCGTACAGTATGGTGAATTAGTAGCTGTGAATTCCCTCACATACGCTGCGCGGTATGTTGAACTAGAAATTGAAAAATTCCCTCATTAACGTCATGTGGTATGAGGAACTAGGAGCCGTAAACTCCTTTATTAACGCGCGGAATGGCAAACTATGAGCTGTAAACTCCCTCATTAACGTCGTGTGGAATGGTGGACTCGGAGCGTGTGGTATGGGGAACTAGGAGCCGTAATCTAGGATTAATGCTACTACACACTTGATTGCCGTGTGGCAGAATCTACTGACGCAAAATGGTACTGAACATATAACTGATTAGCCACCAGGCGTGTTCCGACTGATCCTAGGCTAATATCGAATATTTTAAAACACATTTCAAATAGGTTTTAAATATGTCGATATTTTCTTTCCGGCACGTCGTGTGCCAATGAGCTTTCCTCGGTCAATTCTTCTCTTTGTCATTCTCTTAAACTGATTGTGATTACTCTCATGCAGATGTAGCACATCAACCATTATGTTCATCTTTCTGGATCTTGGTCTTCCACGTATTCACGCAGCAATGCTTCAGTTCAAATAGGAGAACAAAATAGAGAAAGAGTATAACAACAAATAACGAAAAATATAAGACTTTGCAATGAAATGTGACTACAGATATTCCGTTAATGTTACATTTTATTGTTAAGTCGTTAATTTTTCGCTATTTATTGTTAAACTCTTTCTCTATCTTGTTCTCCTCAATCCGCAAGCTTTAAATTTGTTACGATCGATTATATGTTCTTTTTTTATAATTATAATGTAGCCGTCTGATGCATATATTAGTATTTTATATTTAGAATCACCTGCGCCATAAAAATTCAACCAATTTCACGCCACTTTTCAAATTTTTTCGTCAATGTTAATTTTATGGTGTGCAAGCTCCTTCGGGTAGATTTTTCCTGGAATTTTTCTTTTAAATTTGACGCGTGCATTTGAGCAAAATTTCCTTGCAGAAAGTCTGGAAATTTTCGTTCAAATTTGACCCCCTTTTTTGGTAAATTTCCCTGGAAAACCTGGAACATGAATTTTACCGTGGAAGTCCTGGAAAACACCTGGAAATTTTCATTCAAATTTGCGCGAACACCCTGGAGGGGGTCCTTTTGTGATTGTGAATGGGCCTTTTAAGATTGTGAAGGACCCTTTTGACATGGTGAAGGGCTCTTTTGAGATCGTGAGGGGGCCCTTCTGAGATCGTGAGGGACCTTTTAGATTGTGAAAGGGCCCTGTAAGATCGTGAGGTGTTCTTTTATATTGTGATAGGGCCATTTTGAAATCGAGAGGGGACCCCTTGAGATCGTGAGGCCCTTAAGGATCGCGATGGTTTCTTGTTGATTGTGAAGCTCGTGAAGTGGCCCTTCAATTTTAAACAATGAATTTCAAAGCAGGTGCTTTTTAAAAATCGGCGAAACAATTGATCAGAAGATCATTCTACAGTTCCAAGAAATGATTTTAGGTTGGAATGCGTGACGAAAAAGCTGTACTACGTTCAGTGGGAATTGATTCAGTGGGACAATGCTCGTCCCCACACTTCGGCTGTGGTACGTGAGTACATGGAGAAGCGAGATGTCACTCTTCTTTTCCAACCACCCTACAGTCCAGACTTCAACCTCTGTGACAGGTTTCTGTTCACTTGGTTGAAGAGGGACATGGAAAATCGAATTTTTGTGGACCACCTCCAAGTCAAAGAGGCCACGTTGCAGTGGGCACGGTCACTCAACGAAGATGACCTGCACAATGAGGTACATCGACTTCTGGATCACTGCCAAGCTGTGATTGATGTAGGATGTTCATATGTAACTTAATGAATATATTTTTTGATCATTGGAAATAAATTTGTTTTTAATAGAAAAAAATCTCAAAACTTATTGGACACCCGAAGTATTTGATTTTTCCTTCATTTGATATTTTAGATAATCGCTACATGTGATAATAAATACCCATTTAAAAATGCAATTTTCAGTGACAGAAATATCGGTAAACTATCGGCATTTTTTTTAGATATCGGCCGATAACCGATATGTTGCAATGATATGACACTATGTTCCGATATGACACTATCCAAAATTGCCATGGCTTCAGCTGCAATAGTACTATGAACTATTCTTCGAATTTTCTTCATTGACCAGTCAAGAGGGACACAACGCTTTCACTCTCCTTCGCCAGTCGTTAACAGGACAATACTACCAGCTGCACTAGAAACACCGACAGATAAATTTGCGCATGATGTATCAGAAAATACTTCAAGACGAAAGTCTCCAAAGGAACTCAAAGCTTTGGAACAATATCCCACTTTTCCTCATTCTTGCTTTTCTGATGGCTTTGTTCGTATCTATTAGATTCTGAACCCTTGGATGCTTAGTGTTCATGCTGAGTTGCAAACTGTCGAAGCCAACGTCCGGTTTGGTTTGTGTGCTGGGCATGGGGACAACTGGGCCCAAAAAAAAGTACAAAATGACTCTCCTTTTTTGACATAAATGTGTTGCACAGACTCTGCTGTACACATAAATGCCCATTTTCGATACTGCAATGTCCTTGTCTATAAAATAAACTCATTTAAAAAAAAAATTTTTTAGAAAGTAAGTAGGTCGAAATCTTCTAAAAAAAGGTACTAACTAGATAACTACAATGTATTTCCTTTATTATGGCATGTTTATATGTAGAAAAAAGTTTATTCCTTTGAAGCACTTGGGCCCTTTGTAAAAGTACACAAAAATATGCGATTTTTGGCATAAAAATGAGTTTATTTTATAGACAAGGACATTGCAGTATCGAAAATGGGCATTTATGTGTACAGCAGAGTCTGTGCAACACATTTATGTCAAAAAAGGAGAGTCATTTTGTACTTTTTCTTTGGGCCCAGTTTTACCGGGCCCAGCTGTCCCGGAAGCTTGTGCTGACCCAGTTTAGCTGACCAGTAGCACCCCTGAGTCGTTTAGTTTCCATCTCTGTAAGGAAGCAGTCCTTATTCACCTTATGCTTATGTGGCAGATCAATCTGGTCCATTTCATCAATGTTATCATTTTGTGGTATCTAAATCAATTCTGGTTCCAAGAATATTTGCTGTGTCATTCTGAAGGTCAAGTTGAACTCCAAGTCTTTTCATGTCTGGTTTGCTTAGAAGTAACGGTATGTCGCTGTTCACAACATCTGTGGTTATCGCGTTATGCTTTCCAACAATCGTCACTGGTATTTTTATTTTTTCGATGGATTCGTGTTTCGTCTCACCGCCGAATTTGAACGTCGTGCCACCTGGAAAGTGGAGCACTTCTAGCCGCTCTTCTTCAGAAAGAGATTCGAGAAAAGTATCTCTCCAAGCTTTTCCGGCTACAGTTGCAGGCACTATCCAAAATTGCTGCATTTGCTGCTTCACACATCAGAATCTGCTTATCAACTAAAGACAAGTCACCCACTTTCATAACTTTTCACTGGATTGTCCTTTTTTGATGAATGTGTGTGCTCTACAGCGTCCGAACAGTCTCTTCTGAAATGCGTGATTGATTCGCAAATGCTGCATCTCATGTTTCCGAAAGAATCAGTTGGATTCGTCTTGCGCAATTGAGTACCCCTGCTTCTCGGTTCGATGAAACTTCGATGAGGACGGCCTCTGTCCATTACACAGTTTCCGTATCTGCCATGTTAGCTCATCATCATCGCCAATTTGAATCCGGTTTTGTCCCCGACAAGCGAGGGTGGCCGGATCTACCTACTGCAGCGAAATTTTCCTGACCCCTTCACGCCACCTAGACCTATTCAAGGCATCTTCTTTATTCAGGCCGGCCTTCTTCATCTCCTCCTCTACTTGATTTCTCCACATACGCTTGGGCCGTCCTCGCTTGCGTTTTCCTTCAACTTGAAGATGAAGGGCTTTCTGCAGAACATTGTCATCTTCTCTCCTCAGCACGTGACCGTACCACCGTACCCCGCTTGCCTTCGCCAAATTTCCGATCTCTTCCTTCAAGCCCAACATGTCCATCAAGATGGTGCTGTTCTTCCTGTCCTTCAGCTTGGCTCCACAAATCGCTCTGATCATCGCTCTTTCTGCCCTCATCAGGATGTTTCATTTCGTTTTCCCCGCAAGCACCATGTTTCACTTCCGTACAGCATCACTGATCTTACACAACTACGTAGACCATCCCTTTCAATTTCAAGGAGAATCTTCTTCCAAGCAACAGTTCACTGATTTCCCGAAATCTCATCCACCCAAGTCGCACTCTCGCCGTAACTGCAGCTTCACATCCACCACTGGCATTGACTCTGCTACCTAAGTAACAGAAGGCTCGCACAGTTTCGATTCCTTGGCATAGCTCTTCAGTGCCCATCACATCATCTCCACCGGACCCTAGGCATCTCGCACGAAAAATTCCGCGCAAGGTTGGACGTCACTTTCTTCACTTTCGCGCATCTGCCGTGAATCCAGAGCCCGCATTTTGTGCACAGCACCGAGTTCTTCATTACTCTTTTCCCACACACACCACATGGATCTCTCTTTGATTTTACTCTTTCTCCTTCTGAGCCACTCATCATCACTTTCGTTTTGCTGATATTTACTTTCATACCCTTTGATTCCAGCGCTTCTCTCCATTTAGCAAACTTCACTCTCAGCCCATCCAACGACTCGCTTGTCAAAACAATATCGTCTGCATAGAGCATCTCCGCTAGCGGTCCTTCTCTTGCATCTCCAGTCACCACATCCATTACGATAGCGAACAACAGAGGCGACAGAACGGACCCTTGGTGGACTCTAACTTCCACGGAAAACACGTCCGACAACTTCGATCCAGATCTGACTTGTGTCCTTGCCCCATCGTACAAACTCATCACCGCTCTCACTATCACTTCCGTCAGACCCTTCTTTCGCATCGCCCATTCCAGTACTCGCCTTGGGACACGATCGAATGCTTTCTCCAGATCCACGAAGCACATGAACAATTTCTTGTCTTTGTCCATGTACTCTTCCTGCAATCTTCGCAATACGAAAATGGCATCTGTCGTGCCCTTGCCTGGCATGAAGCCAAATTGCGACTCGTCCAAAGAAACAAACTCCCGAATTCTCCGCTCCAACACTCTCCACGATCTTCATCCCATGTTCCAGGAGTTTGATTCCCCTATACGCTCCGCAATTCATGGCATCACCCTTTCCCTTAAAAACTGGCACCACTACGCTTGTTTGCCATTCATCTGGCATTCCCTTGCCTTCCATGACACCCTGACAAATTTCCGTCATGACACGAATTCCGACTTCTCCACTCGCTTGGATCATCTCGACAGACACATCTGACAGCCCAGCTGCTTTCCCTGTCTTCATATCATTGCTCTTATCACTTCGCCTCTGGAGACATTCTTCTATGGGCCTTCTACCTTGTCCACGTGGGTATTTTGATCCCATTCATTCTCCTCATTCATTATCACCTCCATGTGTTCCTTCCATATTCGTCCTCTGGTCAATTCCATAAATTATGTACTCTAAGTCGAAAAAAGTTAAATTTGTCAGAATACTACAATTCTAGCAGAGCTACTTCTGGAGACAGTAAAGAAGTTATACCTACCCAGGTTTCATTATTTTGGGTTAATAACTGTGTTTAAATAGTGGAAAACCATGTGCCTTTTTATGACAAATAAAAACAATAAATGTGTCATTTTAAAAATAGAGTCATAAATCTATACAGAAATACGCAAGCCCTTTCTTCAATGTCTATTTCTCATCAGTGATAAGTACACTTGAAAGTTATACCTAGCCTTCATTCGGAAAGTTCGGACCTGTTAGACCGAATTACTTTAATATTTGAGACCGTCACGGAAAAAATCAAATTTTTTATCTCACATCCACGAATCTTGAAATATTCAGTTGAAAATTCATATTAAACAAGAACACGGTCATTCTCAACTTCTGATACAACATTGCACGCCTTCCTTTATTTTTTCTGTGTATTTCCCTAAATTAAAGAAATTGAGACCGTCACGACAATGTTACTAAGACTGAGATCTACTGAGTAGTATGGCACGTTATCCATCTCTTCATGCGATATAGTACTGACACAACCTCATCTACAAGACTTTTTTTTAGGTTTCTTCGTGAACCACGCTACTGTGACGTCATTTCCCCCATTTGAATGGTCCCTTACATTGAGGAACATTCTTGTTTGATCGTCGGCATCAATGCCACCCAAGTCGGACAAAGAGAGGGCCGCGGCATATAAAAAACGGAAAGGTGCTGCGTTGAGGGAGAAAGAGCGCTTACGAAGTGAAAGAAGAAGACGCAACATGACAAGCGGACAAAGAAAAGCATCGGATGGTTGCAAAAATGTCATCGAGAAGAAAGAGTGCAAGAAAGCAAGCTGAAAGATCTCCTTCAACCTCAACAGTGACAGTTCCATACAAACCGCGGTCATCAGAACAGAAAGCTATAATCAAAGCAACGAGGGCACTTCCAACTTCTCCAAACAAGCGCAAGTACGTAGTGAAAGGCTTAAACAGCATCTTCAACGATTCAGAGGAATGTGCATCGCCTACGATCGAACGACGAGGAAGGCCATCCTTAAATGATGACATTTCTGAAAAAGTGAAGTCATTTTTTTGTCGAGACGATATTTCTTTCTGTTCTCCTGGAATGCGTGATTTCGTATCGGTTGACGGTGAAAAGCTTCAACGGCTTCACTATAAAAAAGCTTCACTATTTTTACTGTGGCAGTTTACCGGGCGAACACTGAGGCGGAAATGGTCGCATTTGTGTCTGATCGTAGTTACCACAGCAAAGTCGCTGTGACTACGTTCTTGTCGAAGCTGCTATTCGAATATCGACAAGGTGCTCAAAGTGTCTACTTTTGGAGTGACGGTCCATCATCTCAGTTTAAGAACCGTTTCATGGTAGCTTTTATGAAGTTGTGTCGACGAGAATTCAATTTTGACTCAATAAGCTGGAATTTTTTCGCTTCTGCACATGGAAAGGGGCCATTGACGTTGTCGGAGGCACACTCAAACGCTACGTGACAAACAAAGTGAGATCAAGAGCTCTTGTTATTACAAATGCACGTGAGTTTTTCGAAGCAGCAACTGGGACAGCCGTCACCGTTCACCACGTTGATGAAGCCACTATCAAATCAAATTACAAAAAGATACGGAATGAAATAGAATCAGCTGTGGAAATTCCGAACATAAAGTCAATGCATCACATCGTCTTCGACGAAGCAGGGCTTCGAACGGCTATCATCTCGGAGAGGCAGATGGATCAGCTACATATTGGTGATTGGGTTATCGTGAAATATGACGAGCGACTTTATCCAGGTGAAATTACAAATGTTATTTCCGCTTCTGTGTTCAAAATCAAATGTTATGGAGCGTCATGGCAATTATTTCCGCTGGCCCAATATTCCAGATCACATTCATTATGAAAAGAACACCATCATTCGAATCATTGAACCACCGACCTCCATTGGTCACCGTGGACAATTTTCGTTTGAATCATTTGAATAGAAACTTTGACTTGTTCTCTGCGTTTGCTTGTACTGTACATTATTTTTCATCTTAGCGAGTGTCTTGCGTACAAGAGAATCTGGCCTAGATATGTCATCAGCAGACCTGTGCTTGTGATTATAGACCTGTATATTCCAGAATGACTGTTTTTCCTTTGATTAGAAATTATTTGGATGGGAAATAGAAAGTTTTATTTAGTATTCGGCCAGTAATGAATTTCTATAATAATATTTAGATGGTAATCATGGTATACAACTTGTTTCAACTGAGCTTAATAAAATTTGAGACCGTCACGTTTTTCTGAAAGAATTTCTACTCAGATAGAAAAGGCGACAACAAAGCTGATCATGTATTATGAACACGGTTGTAATAGCAAATCAGATAAACCAAGGTAACTTCATCTAGGTATTTACTGGGACGACAGATTTATAAAAACATCTACATTTTTAACTAATGCTATTTTCTCCTTTTGAGACCGTCACGGTGCATTTTTGGTAAATTGAAGCAAGTGTTAATATCGAAAGAGAAATATTATTTCAACATATTCTTACTCTAACTATATATTTTATATACTTCTAAGTTTATGATTGCAGTGTACCCGGGATAAATATCCAAATTGTAGTCATCTTTGAGACCGTCACATTTATGGAATTGACCCTCTGTCATCCTCCGTGAAACCCAGACGTCCATCTTTCCCCCTCATACACCGTCCTCCTTCGACATCTTTCCCTTCACGCTTCATGATCTTGACACGTCTGAAGATTTCATGCGGATTTTCCTTCATTTTTCCATCTCCTTCACGGCCTCCTGCTTCATGGCCCTTGCAACAGCTTTCTTCGCCTGCTTTTTCTTGCTCCTGTAATTAGCTTTGTTGCTTTCTGAACCATTCATCTTTAGGGTTTTAAACGCTTCCTTTTTCATGGCTATTGCTTTCTTTACTTCATCATTCCACCACCAGGTATCCCCTCGATCTCGTCTTCCTTTCTTCTTTCCACAAACTTCATCGCATGCCTGCAGCACCCCAGTCTTGAAAGCATCCCACAGATCAGTCGCTTCAACATCAACAAGTTGCTCAACCCTTTCCTGGAATTGTAGCCTCGTTCCTTCATTTTCAAGTTTCCAAACTTTTCTTCTTGAAACGCGCTCCTTTCTCACAATCTTTCGTGTCCTTGCTTTGTCCAAATCTGCAATTAGCAATCGGTGCTGCAATTCGCCAGCGATTGTATATAGTCCGGCAGCCAGAACGAGTTTCTGCAGGGAACGAGGCCGAAAGTGAGACTTTCACAGAATGATGCACATCTTCTGCCTACTACGAATCGGTGAATCTGCCGAGTTCTAGTGAGTTCCTCTTCTTGTAAGACAAGATCAAAGAAAAACACATGTAAATCCAATGGGACACAAATTGCATTTTTTGGTTAAAATGAAATTTTGCTTTTTTTCTCTGATTAAACGAAAAGTACTAAGAGCAGAGTCATAATTTTTGGCATGGAATGTCTTCAGGTCATTTCCTATGATGTACATGTGATATTATCAAGCTTCTGATCGGCGATGTATGCGAGAATGTGGTTAAATGTGGATAATGTTGCTCAAAATGTTTGTGTTTGCCGACATTGAGAGACTCGCCAAATCTAAATGTGCTTAGCTTTATAGACAAGGGTGCATGAAGATGAAAGGGAATGACCTGAAGACATTCCATGCCAAAAATTATGACTCTGGGCTTAGTACTTTTGGTTTAATTAGAGAAAACATACAAAATTTAATTTTAGTCAAAAACTGCAATCTGCATCCCATTGGATTTACATGTGTTTTTCTTTGACCTTGTCTGACAAGAAGAGGAACTCACTAGAACTCGGCAGACGTGGCGATTCGAAGTAGGCATAGGGTGTACATCATTCTGTGAAAGTCTCACTTTCGGCCTCGTTCCCTGCCGAAACTCGTTCTGGCTGCCGGACTAATATAGCTATATATAAAATATCCCATGTTAGCTCCCCGATGATTTCTGAATTCTCTGGTTGCATAAACTTCGTCAGCTGATGCCGCATTCGCACTTTCCTCTTTAATTTGCAATTCCTCTAAACTAGTATTTGACTAGGAAACAGTCCCGGTATCCATTCTTAACACACCGCATACAATACATCGACCACTACTTCAGCTACCGATTAAGGGATATAAAACATAATACTGCAGTCCGTCAGTCATCAGCAGGTACTCGTCTAGTTGTGTTTCGACCCCTAACCTGAACACTCAAACCCAGACGAGCGGGGTCCCACACATAGTGGCTGACAAAATACTGAATAGGTAATGATATGTCTTGAAAGATATGTGACAAAGATAAATCAGACATCATTCAATTGTTGCGTTTCCCACATGTAAACAGATCCTGTCATTAAATTCAACCCATCAATAAATACAGTATGCTTTTGCGATCCTCACATGTAAACAAATCCTGTACATCAATCTTTGCCTTTTCGATTCCCACAAGTAAACGGATCCTGTTCATCCTCGAATCCCATAAAGATGTAATCGCTGTGTGATAAATATGTAATCCGCCTTTACAAACTTCGCCTCATACATCAAGACTTAAGAATGGGAGCTCTCTCATCTCCCGTAAGCCACGCTAAGCGCTCTGTATTCACTCTTCACCGCCCATCAAACATTTGATGACATATACATAAGTAAGCCTATGTATTGTTTTTGGAAGTAATCGGAACCATGAATGTTTCTTGAATAAACTTACTTGGGTCTACCCATTTAGCCGGTTAGCTATTTTTTAAACAAACACAGACGATCACGCCTTCATTCAGTGGCTTGTAGCCTGTAAGCTATTAATGAAATAGAACTGCTACTCTTCCGGTTTTAACCGGATTTCCGGGGTTTTTTAAAAAAAAGTAAGTACCGTAGTGAGAAAGTGTTTTGCCAAGGAACAAATAATTTGGATTTTGAACTATTTTAGATTTTGAAGGGGCCCTTTTGAGATTGCGAGTGCGCCTTTTTAAGATTGTGGGGGACCCTTTTGAGACCGCGAAGGTTCCCTTTTAATTGTGAGGAGCCCTTTTGAGACTACGAAGGACCGTTCTCGATGGGGAAGTCTCACATCGTCCAACCCTCAAAAGAAGAGGTTAAAAGGAGAAAGTAAAATAAAAAGTAAGTATTGGATAATTCATCAAGTATGGAATAATTGAATTAATTTTTACTGCCTAGGTGATTCTCATTTTATCTCTATTTTCTCATTTTAATCTCAAATGTTTCAAACATTCACTCTCACATCAAAGTGCTTGCTCCCTTCAGTGTCATCATATCTGCAATGAAAAACGTTCTAAAATGAATAGAGATGGTTGCTTTTCAATCATGAAAAAATGTGAAGGGGGACCCAAAAGAGCTGTGAGTGGGGACTAATAGAGATTTTGTACCATTTTTACCATCTATTAATTCAGTTTGTGTGATGTCCAGTGTATAAGCCTAGGCATATATCACAAGTGTACTCACATGCAATAGATTATTTTCTCAAGTTGAATGCCTAGTTGACTATTTAATACATCCATACCTTGATCTGTAGGCCTAATGTGGCCTATGTAAGCTTAGAAAGTTGATCATGCTGACAATAACACATTGATCATAATTTCATAGGTTGCTGTAATAGGAATGAATTCATATTGTTCCACTATTAGGCAACATGAAATGAAATGAATAAACATTCCTATTTATGCATGTAGCTATGATGTAATTATGGGCTGTGATGTGGTTTGAAAGTCAAATGGGTGTGGTAATAAGGAGTAAGGATAGAAATTAGCAAAGGGAACCTATATCCCGTGATAGGACTTAATGGACATTTGAAATTCCGTCACTATGTAGCACCAATTATTTTATTTTATTAATGTAATAATTATCACAACTAGGATAATAATTGGTGATGACATTGCCTACAAACAGGGTTGGTCAAAACCCACCCGGTCAGAAAAAAACCCGATTTCACCCGCCCGGCGGGCGAAATCGGGCGGGTGAAATGGATTTTTCCATATTATGTCATTTTTTCGATGCTTCTAATTAAAATACAGTAATGCCAATTAATTTTTCTGATTTATTGACCCTGCCTCTTCTCAAAAATCATCATATGGAATGTATACAATTCCGTAATCTACATGTTTCTTACTACAACACCAAATATTGAAAAGGAAAACCGAATAATATGTCAATGTCCGATGTTTTCATTGCGCAAGAAATTTAACGCCTATGCTGATATGATGCCCATTGTCCATCCCTGACTCGCCGGACATCAGCCAGCCTGGATTTGTCAACAGCGGACTGTAGTGATGCATTCGTGAGATGATGGGGAATTCGGGAGAGCACACGCATATTGGTTGACGCTGCTGGTCGCATGTCTTTGGGTGGCTGGTGCAGTCGAAAGTGCGTAAGATAAGATCGATATTGGCAAACAATGATTTAAAGCCACTGCCCACAAGTCTGGTCATTAATGTTATTATAGCATACAAAAGACACTCGGAAATGATGGGGAGTTCGGGGTGGCACGTGCGTGGTGCGCGCGCGTCATTACTGATACCGCAGCAGGCTGCAAGTCTGCGACGGACACTTCGGACCATAAGAAAGAGCGTGCGTCCTCGATTTCACATATTAGGACGAGGTCTTTCGACCACACCAAACGACCATCCTCAGGTTATCAAAAAATAAATAAATAAAATGAATCGAAATTATGATATGAAAGTTCGACGAAACGATCTGCGTATTATTTAGCTTTAGTATCAGTAACACTGATAACAGTTGGGCCTATATTTTTGTCTAGGCCTATATTTTCTTACTTTTGGAATACCGGTATGACAAACAGATATTTGGTGATCGATGTTCAGATGACTCATTAGATCTTCCCGTTTTGACCATATTTTTTATATAAAGTTCAATTTATAGACCTCTACACATGTGTTTTCTCTCTGATAATACAATAATAGAAAAAACTTATAAATTTTAGATAACAGCCAATCTTGTGTAAAGTATACTATTCGTAAATGTAGGTGAGAGAATAACTTCATATGATTCCTTATTTAGATAGCCTGTAATTATCTGAATATTTGGTACGGCTAAAATACAGTAACCTATACTAAGTACTCACCAATATTTTCTCATGATATTGTATTTTAATCATGGTTTACATTACACTGATGTGTGCAATGTAGTTTGATTTTTCAATAAAATGATAATTTTAAAATAAGAGATTACCTCTTAATTTCAAGAAAATTGAAATAACTAGATTAAACCCGAAAAAACCCGATTAAACCCGAAAAACCCGGTATAAAAAACCCGCCCGGATATGACCCGATAAAACCCCGGGTGGGTTTTTTTGCCGACCAACCCTGCCTACAAACCCTAAAACGATGCGTCATTCATCACACACGCATTTTCATAATGGAACAGCATATTATGAGACATGTGCTACATGCCTGTTAAAGTGAAGTTAACTTTTTGAAATTCCGTTACCGAGCAGTTTTATGGACACAGATTGGAGAAAATGAATTTCTCAAAAATTCTTTTCTGTGTCATTGAAGACCCCACCGAATTGTCACACGAAACATTTCAAAAGGAAAACATATCTTCATTGACTGAGTACCAGTCATGTTAACAGTAAAAATGAAATTCCGTTACCGCTTGGCCAGCCCCATAGATAATTTTATCTGCTTACAAGGAATGAGCCGGACCCTGTATAGAGGTTGTAGAGTGCAAATGTTTTTCTTGGCACTCTTCGACGCACCAGACCAACAATTAATCACTTACATACCTGTTTTTATATGGAACACATCCATTAGTGTCGTGTCAGTCTTTAAGCATTAGGAGTTCGAATCTCCTGTCTCAGCGCTAAAGAGATTTTGGAAGATGCAATAACTGACCGACCTAAATAGCCTATTACGAACATGAAGAAATTTCGATGTAGCAAAAGATGCTGTCCAATATGAATTCTATCAGTGCATAGTTGCATAGTGGTATCTGCAGCATCTTAGTTGAAGCGTAGGTTTCAGCATGCTGCGGTTAAAATGTAGCTCTTAGTCGCCTGATATATACCGGTATGCAGTATATACCGCGAAACATAGGTCATACTATGGTTCTGGAAATCCGTTGTTAACAAATTCCTTTATCATAACAAACGTCAAATTTACTGATCCTCAACTCCCAGCGTGGGTGCCAACCTAATTTGAGTAAAGGTCAGCAGATACTCCGCAAGTTTAGCTATTCAGCTGAATGCAGCCCATGACCACTTGCTGGAACGCGGATACTCTGACATGATGGGGCGGTGGGTGGCATTGAGGTTATGATGGTGCGGTTTGGCAGCACCAACATGCACGCATCCACGTATTGCTTCCCATTATCCCGGCCCAGAAAACAGATCACTCAGATGCATACTCGTAGTGCCCCGATGAGTTGAAGGAAGCGCTGCGAGCACATGTTGCATGATCAAGTGGAAACATTGATGTTTGGATTCATTTGATCATGATGCTCCTTTACTTTACACGGAATTACAGTTAAATGCCGTATTTTTCTATTAGGCCTAATTGTAATCCGATAACTACATGAAATTAAAGATTGAAAACATAATTTCAGTTTTACTACCCTTAGAATAGTGATGTTTGCCATGTATGCTTTTCGAAATTGTTTGGGTAATTTCTTGAATTAAACATGATCTTTACATTTTTTACAACTAATAAGTTATCTGGATGCGGCGCGATCGTTGGGCTCTACTGTTTCTATGATGCTCAGTATAATGGTCATGGAGAAAGTCGTTAATCCGACCCTCGGTCGGTTTGTCTCTGTTCATGCACAATCCCATGCTTGAGGTGGCCGAGTTCAATAGCAGAAGTCGTCAAAACGCGCGCATTCTCTCGCTGCGATAAACACTAACCTAATCACACCCGAAGTAACTCTCCTCTTCATTCGATAGGTTGAGGAGCTATTGATGGGCGAGGCGTGATCAAGACCCCTCATTACGGACAAACAATCACGCACGAGTAATTCTTGAATTCAGCATGAGTAATCGTCGTGCACTAAAGAGGCATGCGTGCGTAAGACCGAGTCCCCATCAGTTTCATTTTGAATTATTCTGTCCGTGTCTTCATCCTAACGAATTTGCTCGTCAATTCCGTCACCGATTTCCGTTTCAGGTGCTGCAGTTTCCTTGAGTCGAAGACCGAAGTCAATCAACTACCTGGACAGCTTCAGTGGAGAAAGAATGTGTGACATTCTACTTTGTCAATGCCATTCATAAGTGATAGTGATCCCGGTCTTCACATTGCCTGAAAGCCACGGCGCGAAACTACGTGTGTCGAACGCCATCGTATGTATTACTTTAGTCAGCTTGGACATATCCGGTTTCCATACCTATTTCCAGATATTGTCTTATTATCTATCTCAACTAATTCCAACATACGACCACATTTACTGGGGTGAGGTGATGAAGCCCTTCCCTATTCATTACTGTCCAGTGGAATGTTGACGACGGCCATATCTAACATCTCCTGCTTTCGTATCCGTCTGTGTTGTCCTGGCGTCGTATATCATCCTCTACGCTGCTTCTGTGAAAATTGAACTGGCAAAAAAATACATATATGTCAATGCCTATTCTTTCTCTTGTTCGTTATGCCCGCCATTTCATAGAGTGTTGATAAGTGGATTCATAAATCAGTTATATACTGCAAAACGTAAGTTCTAGGTTTCCGCTCCTTGTCTTTCAAAATATTAATAGTAATAAACAAAACTTCTCAAAACGTTTCATAAGTTCTATTACGTTGAATATACGAGCCCGTATATTGCAGCAAATGGCTTCTGATTTACGATAACATTCGATTTGGGAAAGCAGAAGTAATTAAAAGTAAAGTGAATTCAGAAGAATAAAGAAAATTGTAGGTTCCTTAAAAGATAAAATTGAAATTAGTGAATCATATTGAGTAAGCTGTATGTTGATACATTTAATACATTTCAATAGACGTAGATAATATGAAATATCTCAAAAAATGGTAGCATCTTTACACTGCACAATTTTCCTAGTGGACCATTTCTAGGAACTTTTATGTCTGATCTCACTTTTAACGACAAAAAGGTTTCATTGGACTGATATTTCAATGGGAAGTGAGCATGCAAGAAATATGTATACGAGCGTCATGTGTATGATATGCTCGTATAATTGCAAAAGAGTATGTGTTGTACTGCAAACCCAGTGAAATCCTTCAACTTCATCGGTCGCAGTTATCAATGAAAAAATTTTGAAATCCTACTACCCATAAGTGCACTATAAGCCTACGGTGATGCGAAACGTCGCGTACTTCTTTCATGCCATATATGCTCTCGGTCGTAGAGTTTCAGAATTTTTTCCAGGGTTATGGATATGAACATAGAAATGGATGAAATTATTTCCAGTGGTGACAATGGCAATAATTGTTGAGCAAATGTATAGACATAAAATAGGATCACAACATAGACGCACATTGCGTGTCATCGTAACATCGACCAAGTATTAACAAATTTTGACATGTTGAACAATGATTGCATGACACACGCGTATCAATAGGACAGGCATCTATGTGATTTCGTACTGAAAGGTGCGTATGAGGCACTCCGTATTACATTTAGCCATTGAGGGAAAGCTTATAGAACTCGCCATATGAGTAATTTTTGTCTTTTCAACTTTGCACTTCGTCTTCTTTGAAAATTTCCTTCTATGTTCAATTTTTCACGCTGAATTCGAAAAATCATCTTGCACTAGGTGACATGTCACGCTCAACTACGCGTAATTCACGCCTAAACTACGCGTAATGACATATGACCCTACATCCGCGGCTACGCGATTGCTGCAACATATGTCAGCAGTTGTTATATACACTCCGTCTCATGTGTTTGTATGCATCAGGCGAGGCTAAACAATGTGATGGGACCTCAATTTCATACTCAGGGAAGACGGAATATGCTAAGCGACTCATCCGTGGTTCAGGTGGCAACGCGGACAACCGTGGACGACGTGCAATCTATAAACGCTCGCCCGCGCATTCATAAACATTCCCCATGTTTTGACAGCATTAGATGACGTGATTGCTGACTCAGTGCAGCGCGCACGTACGCGCGTTAAAGAATAAATTAACTGCCTGAACCACGGATGTTTGGGGTGGTCCGTATTACGCGTGCGTCACTGTGGCGACAAGCTTTGTATTTGCACTTAGGCTGCCGTATGTGTCTTCTGACCGATAATTTTGTGGTATCGGTTAGATGGACATTTTGGTCGTTTATCGGGATTTTGAAAAATATTGTCTTTTCAAAAAATATTTCGCATGAGTAAATGCAATCTTGAATTAGTCTGTTTAAAGGTATAGTTCATGCGCTTCCATGAGATCATTTTATATCACAGCGAAATCTCTTCCCCATATAGGCTAAGATAGGGATGGGGACTTCGTCATTTTCTGGCTTCAGCTGAATTTTTCATAAAGTAATCTGTTTGGATTGATTTGAATATGACCAAAAAGATGCTATCCTAAGGATGAAGAAGAAAAAATATGAAAATCGGTTCAGAAAGAATTATATACATATAGACGGCGCATTTTTGACAAATGTTGTCATAAAATGGATCCAGGTTACACAAAACTAGAAGCATAACAAAGTCAATTTGTTTGACCAGAAATGAAGGCTGCAGTGTATTCAAAGCCACATTGTTTTGATTAAGATCACATATTTATATCAATTAATTAATTTCTCCAATATCAATATCAATTATGCGCTATGCTTAGGCCTACCTGCACTGCAGGCAAACACCACGTAGTTTTGTTTCTCTAAAACAGTTACTGCGCAAAAAAGCTACTGCCTTATTACCTGCTGAAATATTTCTGAAAAGTCAATTTGTAAGCGCCCGATCAGCTTATATCATAAATCACATATCAAAACTGATAAATCATTTCGTTCACTCAAAAGAAGATTCAAGTATCGAGGTGGGCACTGAAGTTGTAATGAACCAGTGAAGAGCCCCATCATGTTGTCCATCATGGGCCCCCTGCATAACATGCATAGATAGAAGCGGTTCATCCGTGGCTATCAAGCGACAACGCATAAACTCGCCCGCGCGTATTCATAAATATTCCCCGTGAATTTCGACAGCATCAGATCACGTGATTGCTGACTCTTAGTGCAGCGCGTTGAAGCATAAACTGCCCTTATTACCACGGATGTTTAAGGCAGTCCGTAATTACGTGGTAATATCACCAGTGATACGCCTACATCATTTCTTGATTTAAGTTCTCGTGAATTCAGTACGCCTATTGACGGTTGTTGCGACATCGAAGTGAAAACATAGTTAACCGCGAAAAGTGCTGTGTATGTCACACATTAATTTACTACCTATACACAACGTTTTATTGTTAATGAAATCTAAATGATATAGGCTAATTTAGGTCGTAATGGTGAAAGTGCTACAAGAATAGATATTGGTATACACTGAATGAAAAAGTAGCATTCTATTTTCAATGTTGACCATTCGATAACATTTTCTAATAGCCCCTTTTTCCTGCTGCTTCATCGTTTAGACAATTACCACAAGATCAATTTCTGCTTTCCGTTGCGGTGTACTATTCTAAACTGCAAAATAGTTGAGGTCCAACGCTATGCCTTCGACTATCAGTCATTCCTTCCCCACTATCAAAAAGAAATTTAATCGAAAAAGTAACGTGTTTTTTTACAAAAAGTCGACTAATTTCCGTTATAAAATGTCCGCAGATGAGCCGTTTTTTGGACCACCTTACTGACGATTCTAAGACTAGAAAATCTCTCTATCCACTTTTTGTTTCTACAGCCCTCTGAACGTTTAATTTTGACTTCAAAAATACACTAAGTTGCGTTAATCGGATATATCCTTAAGTCGAAAAAAATAAAAACAATCATTTCATACAGAATACTTCGAATTAGTAAACATATCAATTAAGTAGAAGAAAAAGACTGATCACATATCGTGTACAATCATCACTTAGTCTCATAAAAAGATAAGTCATTTGATTCTAGAACAAAACACTATAAATATACTACAATTGTAATTTTTAATTATAAATTGCGCAGATGCCTAACCAGAGGTATATCGACATAAGAATTACATGCACAACGTTTCGACCATCGCATTCATGTGCAATGATCCTGAAGCTTCAACTTTCAAATAAAAAATTACAGGTAAAATATTATGTAAAAATATAAAGATGGTTGAAAATCCATAGCACAAAATGTCTTATGACCATTAACCTATATTTCATTGAGTTAATATCCCATGAAAAAGATATTCGAAACATTGTGTGTAATTTTTTTCTATCAATATTCCTTTATTTAGGTGACTGCACAATTTTTAATAGAAAATTACAACGGAATACATGGCCAAAATGAGCTTAAAAAACAATACCTCAAATTAGTGATGGACATATCAGATAAGAAAAACAGAAAAGATTGATGACATAGTGTACGATCGGATACATATCGTGTACAGATCGGATACGCCAGTTACTCAGTCTCGTCAGAAGAGCAATCACGTTGCAGATGTTTGGAAGTTCACTGACTATTTATGATGCGTTCGACGCAAGCGTTACTTCTTCGTTCCAATTGAGACATCCCAATCATATTGCTGTCCAGTCCAGCTTTCTCCTGTGTATCAATCACGTAGCTGAAAAAGAAACTCAATGCTTATGAAACAAGCAGAAGAGCTACGACAGCATCATTAAGTATGAACATGCTTATATGTACAACCAGAAGAGTGAAATATCTACATAAGCTAAAAAGAGATGGCGTGGTGTTTCGGCCTCCATCGACGTATCAGAATTTAAATGGATCATCAGGAAATATATAATGCATTAATCGGAAAAAAGAATGATATGCTAAAAAAATTGGAGAACTGGTAATAGTAAGTAAGCATTGAGATAGGACACGGTAAAACGTCAGGAATGAACATACAGAATTTGGAAACTGTGATGAAACAAGAAGTAAAAGATTGTCTGTTTTAAATGCCATAGAATGGCCACGGTTTTAAGATATTAGATACGACCAACTTCTTGAAACGATAATTCCATATTTTCTAACTCTTGATATCTTCTAATTCATATTTACTGACACAACAAACAAAACACAGCGGAACAGGGATAACTTTCACCCGCCGGGATCTTTAATTTCGTTTGTATTGGGAATATTTTGTTCTGTAAATCATTCACTAACTGCCTGATGATACCTACGGATAGTAGGAGAAAGATATTGCAGTAATAAGAAACTATAAATTCTAACAATTTACTTGGCTCTTTCCAATCTGTAAAAATAATTTCGCTTGTACAATCCATGATTCGAGGAGTAGAATATCATTTGCATCATTGATTTTATGAAATGGGAAAAAATCTATCAACACATTCATCAATATGTTTACTTAATTTAATTTTAGGATATTCTGGAATCTTGAAATGCTCTTTGTGTAGTCGGACTCTTTCTCGAATGCTGTTTGTGGTCTCGCCGATGTACATAAGTAACATTTTTGGCTACACCATTAATATTATGTTTTACATAGAATAGTTTCCGTTTACATTATATGTTTGTCCTTCAAGTATGTAATCACACGAACCACACCTCAAATCATTACATTTGGTTACGGAAAATGTTGTTTCGTTTATGTTTAACTAATTTATATAACAATCGCTTTCAATTCAGAGGAGTTGATCTTAGGAGAAATATTGACATTACTAGGGTGATCAGTATGAACAAAAAATGCTTTCGGGTTCGACTTCAGATTTTTCATTCAAAAGTTGGGATCTCTATACTTGAAAAAATTTTCCGGAAAGTATTGTACCTTTTGTTCATACTTATGACTCCAGTAATGTCAATATTTCTCCCATCAGCAACTCCAATGAATTTAAAACGATTGTTGCGTAAATCAAAGTTTGATAAAAACAAAACAACATTTTCCGCAACCAAATGTAATTTTAACGGAGAAGTATTCCATATAAAACATAATATGAATTGTGCAAACCAAAATGTTCTTTATGTTCTTGCATACATCGGCGAGTCCAAAAATGGTATTAGAGAAAAGAGTCCCAGTATACAATTAAAATTGAATTAAGTAAGCACATTGATGAATGAAGTAATATATCATTTTTCCATTTTATAATATCAATGACAGAAATAATATTTTAAGAAAAACTAAAAAAAATATATTTCATTGAATCCTTTATTCTTAAATTGAATGCTTAATAACAAACCATCTATCTATCTATGAAATTCCTAAGAAACTATGCCAAATCTATTACCTGTTTTTTCTAGTATACCGTCCTATACTTAAACCATTGACTTCAAAATTTCTCTGGACAGATAGGTGAGTAAAATTTGAGATCATTTTATACATGTTCAGGCCAACCAACATTTATGTTGCAAAAGATTGAATTTTGCAGTTTATTTGAATGCAAAATGCAAGCAAATGCAGTATACCGTTGCTGGCTGTGAACCGAAATGCAATGACGGTGTAACCAGGGTTTCTACAGAAACTGGAAAACCATTTTCCAGGATTTCCAGGATTCATGAATAGGTCTCGGATTTATATCGGGGAGACAGCTACCCCCTATTTTGACTACGATTTCTTAATTTCCCGATCTTTCAAAGCGAGACATCTCTTTGAACGATCTGCGCCATCGTTCTGAGCGATCAACTAAAAAGGGATTAACTTCGTTAGGAGGAAGTTCTTAAAAAAATACCGGTGACATAAACTATGTACGAGTATAAAAATAGCGGCTGGCGTTTATAAACATATTTCATTTTCACGCATTTGACACAACTTAGCTCATAATTTTACTGGAGCCGAAGTTAAAAAGTTAATGAAATATACCGACTTTCTTCCTCTCATATCTAGCTATTCTGACAGCCAGAATGTGGGAATATTGGACTCGAGTATAATGATGTCTCGTATTGATGTGGTACAGTCTCAGAGAC
Source organism: Prostheceraeus crozeri (assembly GCA_907163375.1). Lineage (NCBI taxonomy): Eukaryota > Metazoa > Platyhelminthes > Polycladida > Euryleptidae > Prostheceraeus > Prostheceraeus crozeri. The sequence goes on from CAJQUW010009288.1 coordinate 42,283, forward strand.
CAGCGATCAAGTATTGTGAATAATAGGTTTTACATTCGATATAACAGTGACTCGCGTAATTCTTTTCAATAGACCTATCTAACTATCTCAAAAACATGCCCATCAAATCAAAAATTTCTTTTCACAGTATCATCATCGTTATAAATCTGAAAAATATTGCCAACTACAATTAACTATCAGATAATTATTGCATATTGCCACAAATTGTGAATATATTGCCAAGCAATAATTATTGCCACGAGTGGCAACACTGGTCGTGAGTGTAATGTCACAAATAGTGAGTTGGCGATGTTCCACATCCTGAAGCTTTATAACTTTTGACCAAATTCATCATGGGAAGTCTTTTCCACCAAACGTATCTGTGCTTCAACTATACATTCCTTGCTGGAGGGTATTGTATGAGATCAAACAATAGTTTATTAATGTTCATATAAAAACTTTATTTGTGAGAATAGCGAAGAAAAACTATCTTTCCAGGTTATACACGTTATAATTGAAACCGAATAATTGTCTAAGAAAATAGTATCTTTCTTTAAAAAATGAAAGGACGATGCTCAGACTATCGCTGAATATCATCACATTTCCGATTACTTCGTAAAATTTTTCAACAGCATGTGTAAGATATTTGTTCATGAAATCTCAAATGCCTCAGTTCTGAGGAAGTTGTTAGAAGAAAAATCGCAAAATTAGCAAATAACGCGGAGGTGTAGCACACGCGTTTAGCGCATAAGCATGTTTAGGCTCATGCGTCCTAACTCCTAATGTACATAAATATACATACATGCTGTGCTGGCAGGCAACCTGTTCCCCAAAATGTTGATTATGCTTATTGACAGTCTATTTGTAAGGGAATAAATATTTAGGAGTCCATGTCTGATCATGTATAAGCCAATTTCAACCTATCTGTCCAGAGAAATTTAGAAGTCTATGCTTAAAACATGGACTCCTAGATATGTAACATAAGTGTTATAACACAAGCTCAAGTTCTATGACAATATTGCTATGTCTGTACGCTTTCGCTATACTTTTATCTTTTAAACTTTGAATGACACAGCTGTCAATTTTGTAGATCTAAGCACCTGAAAAGTTTGATAATGAAAGCGCTGCTGCTCATGCAAATTGGATGTTTTTAACTGGTTGAGATTTCTATTAAAGTTTCATGCATTTTTACCAAATACCTACTTCCAGTTACATTGTTCTTCGACCACCTTCTACAATCTTACGTTTATAAATTGTACATGTTCGACCTTGATACCTACAATCAGTTATATGTAAGTCTGGAGATACTTAAAAATTTAGTCAAAACGCTCTGACCTCCTCTGAAAGATGAACAGCGAAATATATAGCGATGATATCAGTGATATACTGACCACCTGCGCTAAACTAACCGCGTTACGGTACCCTTTGACACGGATGAAGGAGTTCAGCTTCGTATCGAGACCACCAGGAATGACTGCAACAATCTAAGCTATGATATCACAGAAGTCAACTTGAAAACATACATAGTTGTAGTATAAGTAATCATTTTTCCAGCATGTCATGCAGCATCAATTAAAAAAAATTGCTGATGCATTCATGTTGGAGCCTATATTTAAGAGAAACTATCCGGGCACTTTCAGACAAAATTGCATGAATTAAACTATCTGATAGCTCTGCATTCAAATTATGCAACAGCAATGCTTTGTACACGGATTTTTAAATTCATATTCATTGTTGTTGTGCGCGTCTACCACGTGAACAAAATGCTATCCGTCACTCAATAAGAGTGCAATTTTTCTTTAATGTTTCAAGGAAAACTCGTGAGACAGGAGCATATTTAGAAATGCTCCGAAATATAGCAGTTGAAAGAAATCGGGATTATGCTTAATAAAGGATGTCTAACAAATGTGCAAGCCCAAAAAGTAGTACAAAGTAGTACATTTCCTGTCCAAAAAGTAGCACAATTGTTAACATGCAAGTATAGCAAAAATGAATAAATGGCCTACATGTAGCAGTTGCTTTAGTGCCAAAACGCATCATTTTCACACATAAATTAAGTGATTCATCTTTTTGTATTAATTCCAAATACCAGCTGAGCGCAAAAGAACTAGGAATTCAACTCTTTATTTAGGGATTTTAGATTATTTCAAGGTGTGGCTTAGTCCTCAATACAGTGCGATGCATGCCCTGTGCGAGTGATGAACAGACACCAGTTGAAGATGAATGCCCTCTGGAATCGGACAATGGTGTCGATGAAGAAAGAAAGGAAGTATTTTTATTCAGATCACAATGAGCGGTGAACCTGCAACAATATTTGAAATCACAACGAGACTTACTAAGTAAAATACATACAATAAAAAGAGATAATCTGCCAAAACGGATAAAAGGCATCTGCATTAATGTATTGCATTCATCTGGAAGGCCGCTTCAAACCTCAGATTATTGTGAAATAGTGTAATTATGGTAGCTTCCGAAGGGTGCAATTGAGATAGTACCAACTGAATAAGTATGGGAGCACCTGCTAATCAGGACCCTATTTCACTTATCATCTTATCTTAAAATCTTACACTTTTAGCTAAAGATCTTATCTTATGATCTTATGTTTTTAGCTTATAATCTTATAAAGTTCACTTAAGTTATTGAGCTTTCCACTTATAATCTTATGTTCTAATTTCACTACTTATGTTACCCAGAGAAAACTTAAGAATGTTATTAGGAATGAAAATGTTGCCTTATGAATAAAATAAAAGGCTGGACATTACATATATTGGTCAATATAGTTTTGTCACACAGTATTACCTACTTGATGTGGATGATGGCTGTCTGTTTCTTGACGAGGCGAATCATCTTCGCTGTTTGACAACTGAGAAGGATGAACGGGAATCTTCAACTTCCTGCAGATGTTGTGCAGAACACAACATACAATAACCACTTTAGGCACCTTTGTTAGTTCGTATCGAGCTGGCCGAAGAACGTTAAACCGCTGTTTCAGGATACCAATTGTTTGCTCAACATTTTGACGTGCTGCGAGAATACGTCTCTGAAAAGTTCTTTGCCTGTCGCTCAACATATTAGCGAATGTAGAATCATAGGGAGTAAGTGGATACCATCTACATGGATAAGCGCTGTCACCGAGAAGCGATAAGTTTTCCTCTTTGATCAATTGTGGAACATCAGAATATTCCCACATTCGAGCGTCGTGTGTAGATCCAACGCAGGATACATCAGCGTGAATTATTTAATAATTAGCACCACAAATAACTTGCGCATTTAGAGAATGGTATTGTTTTCTGTTAACAAAAACATGTTCGTGTGGATGAGATTTTGGACGCTGAATTCTAATGTGAGTTCCGTCAACAACACCAAGTATGTTAACGAGATGGTACTTCTCATTGAAATAATTCGTATGTCTTTCAGCAGAACGCCCTGTAGGCCACGATAAACACTCATTGATCATTGATGGAGAAGCGATGGCATCTATCACTGCCCAAACACACCGCCAAACCGTAGTAGTCGAACATTCTCCAACTCGACGTACGTTCCATAAATAGTTTCCGGTGCCAAGTCATTGAAGAGTAAGTAAGATGGCTGTCTCTTTAGATAATCCACGATTAAAATTATGGAAGTCTCGTAAATTGACCTTTAAATGATTGATGAGTATGGAAGCATGGTGTCTTGAAAATCGAAATTCTTCATAGAACTGTGGGTCGCTCAAGTCCGGCATGAGACGTACACTTGTTTCATTAATTTCAAATTCAAGTAAAATACCAAGATCACTGAAGTCACGTGATGCACGAATAAGTCTCGGTAGACTATTCATTTTGTCTGATGAAGTGAGTAACGTCATTTTGAAGACTTGCCAATAATGCGAATTGTTTGTGAATAACTGGGTGACGTACAAGGGTGTAAGGCATTCGAATAATACAGTGATTGGCCCAAAACAACCGTGCGCGCTAGCGTAAATTTAACCGGCGCTTCAGTTATCTATATACTTGAGATATTGACGTCACGTGTGTCTTCTCTATTAAGGTTTGGGGATTGGTAACAAGTTTTCCAGTCACGCTTTCAAACTACGATCCGTCGTTATAATTCACGGAGCGCAATATGGTTGCAAAGAAATTTACCGACTCTCAAACCCTTCTTTTGATCAGCCTCATTAAAGAGAGGTATAATATCATCTACGATTCATTTTCTGCAGACATATCGAAAAGTGACAAAACTAGTGCATGGAATTATATAGAGGAAACTTTCACATGTTCATTACTCAGTGATCAAAACGCCGACGAATATGGGTATGAAAAGCTGAAGAAGTGGGAAAATATTCTTCAAAAGATACCAACGAATATCAAGGCAAAAGAGAAACATCAATCTTCTACTGGCCGCGAACCATTCCGAGAAAACGAAGAGCTAGAAAGGGCTCTCGACGTCGTGGGGAGAGATAACCCCAAATATTTCAAATCCGACTTCGCCATGTCGTCCACTTCTTTCATGGATCAGCTAACTGAAGAACTCGAGACTACAGCGGAAGCACCGACGCAGAATCCAACGATGTCTTCTGACTTATCCACCGTTCAAGAAAGCGAGAATTGTAACGGCTGATCGTGTTCCACAAGTCGCCTTCGCCAGCTACATTGAAACGGAAAGATCCCAAGTTATACTGCAACACGAAAGTTACATGAAATATCTTCAAGTTAAGACTGAAGCACAAAATGCTAAAAAGGAATTCTATTTGCTGAAAAAAGAACTCTTACTGAAGAAACACAATACATGTATGTAAGTGTTCTAATTTGAAGATTCAGTTACATTTGTGCATAAAATTCAATTCAATATATGAGAACATTGTTGGATAAATCTTCGTTATCGTTTCGAATGGGTAGTCTTACAAGCAAGATGATTTAAATATTCATAAGATTATAAGATTTGGCTTATCTACTTAAGTTTGTCCATAAGATCTTAAGTGAACTAGGCAGGGTGACCACTTTGAAAAAAACAAAAAAAAGACCTGGAATATAAGTAGTATGGTAAGCATTGTCAGTCCAAATTTTTGATATTTCATTGTAATTTCACGAATTCGTGCATCTTAAATTGAAAATTATTACACGAACTTTGTTGTGAATAAAATCCCACGAAGTTCAATTTTCTTGATATTCAGACTGAGCGCTGCTGAATGACAGGCACATATACGTGAGTATATAAAATAGCTACTCCTTCAAATGACACGCTCAATTGAATATCATCCTTTAGACATAAGGAAGTGTACGATATCAGTAGCAAGACCACAACTAAAATCCTTGACCATAAATTCTAACAACTAGAAGTTACATGATAATAGCATGAATTCAAAAGCCTAGATGACCCAAAAATATATTAAAACCCGACAATATCTTAAAAGTACGGGATCCGTAAACCCACAACGGAATCTCATAAACAATGAGCTATCGATAGAACTCCATAACAATCCAATAAAAGCAAGTGATCTATATAACTCTTAAAACAATCTCTGAAGAGCACGAAATGTCTGTTTTCGTGTTATGGAAAAAAGTGTTTCAATCCTACAATAGAACAATGTTATCTTCTGAACATTTTGTCGATCACGGAGTTGGAAATCACATTGTCACGTTCCTTCTGAATGTCAAGCAGTTGTCTTCGTTTTGCCTTCAGCTCCTCCAAACGCTGCTCTGCTTTCTCCATTTTAGTCCGGGAGCTAGCGTGAAGTTGTGCAGGGAACGAGGTAGTACATAAAACTTTCACATAGCACAGTACACCTCTAACCTACTGCAAAACTTCGCGTCTGCCGGATCAGATCATTTGCCTTTCAGAAATAGAGAGGATAACACAATCCTATGTATTTCCAGTGGTAAAATTGTGACATTTAGGGTGTTGACTCCATTTTTTCGAGTTTTTGCTCATAAAAGTTACACAAATTGGTATTTTGTTGAACTGGTTATTACAGAAATCATCTACAGATCATGATCTTTCAAATGAGCTGTCATTTTGTGACAGAGGATGAAGTAAAGTGTGCAAACAGACACTTTTCGTTGGTGTAACTGCAAATTTTAACATAGAAATTTCAGGAAAATTGTTGATATGCTTTAACGAAAAGTGTCTGTTTGTACACTTTACTTCATCCTCTGTCACAAAATGACAGCTCATTTGAAAGATCATGATCTGTAGATGATTTCTGTAATAACCAGTTCAACAAAATACCAATTTGTGTAACTTTTATGAGCAAAAACTCGAAAAAATGGAGTCAACACCCTAAATGTCACAATTTTACCACTGGAAATACATAGGATTGTGTTATCCTCTCTATTTCTGAAAAACAAATGATCTGATCCGGCAGACGCGAAGTTTTGCAGTAGGTTAGAGGTGGACTATGCTATGTGAAAGTTTTATGTACTACCTCGTTCCCTGCACAACTTCACGCTGGCTCCCGGACTATTTCTTGATCAATTTCTTGGAAAGCTCTTTTAGCTTGTGTCGGAGTCTGTCTAACAAAAACTCCGACTTGACGTCTTAGCATAGAGGCTGACTTCGTCCTCGCTTCGTTAGCAGATTTCTTGCTGTCTTCGGATTTCTTGTACGTCGACCTCGCCCGACGAATCAATTCTATCAATTCTGGACATAATGTGTAGGTCTCAAAAGTATCTCGATTGAAATAATCGAGAATTCTGCGTACGGAGTTGTACGTTTCCAGGGACATATTCGTTTTGTAATCATCTTCTGCGTGCTTCATACGGGAGAAACCTCCCTTGCGGACAAAATAGCATGACCCGTTCGACCAAAGCCGATATGCACGGGAAGTCTTTCAACAGACCTGAAGAAGATCATGAATCATGAAAACAATGTACAAGCATCACTCGAATACAAGCTTGCTGTTCATGGGAATGATATTTCAGAAAAAATGCACCAGACTGCCTGAGTATACCAAACTGATTGACACATTTCCACTCACGTATAGTTAAAAAACTAGACTTCTATAAAAAAGAATAAAAACAGACTTGTCCTAAAAAAAGACCAAAAAATGACCAAAACAGACTGGTCTGTTTAAAAAGACCGAGTGGTCACCCTGGAACTAGGGCATGAGTCACTCATTAGAATATAAGACGATAAGATAAGATGATAAGTATAAGTCAATTCTTGTCATAAGTGAAATAGGCTCCAGGACTACCATCAGGACTTCTTTAAAAACCGATTGGCGGCTGTACGCTAAGTGTCGGTATGTAACTCTTTGTGTTTCAATGTGGTCCCATGTCATGCGATACCGCCATCTTATCGTAATAGAAACAGGTTCACTTACCTATGACTTAGCTCATCGTAAGATCCACCCTGCAACTCGTTATAAATAGCACTTACTGAAATGCATCTGAAAAGAGAGATGGGACGCCCATTAAGATTCGAAAGTGAACATGACATGGAATCATTATAATAGATACAGGGAGATGTGACGGATGTAAATTACGTCAATAATTAATGAGAACATGCTAGGTTGCCACCGCAAGGAACTGGAAGGAGGCAGCCGTATATGAGGACCCTATCAGTACTTACCGAATAAATATCTGTAATTTAGGAAATCAAGGATAATTACTAAAATTCACGGTGTGTAATGAGATTAACCCGTCATTTCTCAGATTTTTTATTCATTGATTTTCGTAATTTTTCTTAATCAAATAACCTTCTCAATCTTTGAAGAACGTATAGAAATCCGATTTCTGCAATATTCAATTTATTCAAAATTCAAATTTAATGTCGACCCAGGTAGATACGTTAAAATTGACATACGGCTGTATCATAGCAATACAGATCATTGGAATCCATTGCTGATGAAGTCGGAAAATAGTCAAAGCACAAGTCCACATTGCAAAGAGTAGGCTTGCCTTGTCAATGTAGCTGCTTCCTATGAAAATTACATCTTGTTGCCTAACAATTGTTCAAATAAGGAAATGGTGGTCAGCTGATGAATGCCGGTATGTTATGTGTTCGGTCTGCGTTGAGGACCACTGGATTGTCTGGGAACGTATTTGACTGGACAGCAAGAGGCAATGGAAAACCTTCACTTCTTCGTAGATGTCTCCATCTTCACTTTCTTCGTCGCATGCAATACGTTCAGCATGAACGCTGGCAATGTCATCTTAGGTCATCAGTGCTACATCTGCGTTTCCAATCAATCGAACAGAGCGCTGATGATTTTTAATTTTCATTGTGTCAAAAATGAGGTATATCTACCATACTCGACGTAAAGTTTGTTCAATGATATCTTGTACTAACTGATTTATCTTTTTCAAAGCCCGATTGATACAAAAACTGTTTGGAATTTCACAATGCAAAACACAAATCAAATGAATAGAGTACTTGAGATTCGTGATAAACTCGAAGATTCAATATCGCTATCATAATCATAGTCCGGGAGCTAGCGCGAAGTTGTGCAGGGAACGAGGTAGTACATAAAACTTTCACATAGCATAGTACACTCTAACCTACTGCAAAAACTTCGCGTCTGCCGAATCAGATCATTTGCTTTTCAGAAATAGAGAGGATAACACAATCCTATGTATTTCCAGTGGTTAAAATTGTGACAATTTAAGGTGTTGAACTCCATTTTTTCGAATTTTTTGCTCATAAAAGTTACACAAATTGGTATTTTGTTGAACTGGTTATTATAGAAATCATCTACAGATCATGATCTTTCAAATGAGTTATCATTCAGTGACAGAGGATGAAGTAAAGTGTACAAACAGACACTTTTCGTTGGTGTAACTGCAAATTTTAACATAGAAATTTCAGGAAAATTGTTGATATACTTTAACGAAAAGTGTCTGCTTGTACACTTTACTTCATCCTCTGTCACTGAATGACAGCTCATTTGAAAGATCATGATCTGTAGATGATTTCTATAATAACCAGTTCAACAAAATACCAATTTGTGTAACTTTTATGAGCAAAAATTCGAAAAAATGGAGTCAACACCTTAAATGTCACAATTTTACCACTGGAAATACATAGGATTGTGTTATCCTCTCTATTTCTGAAAAGCAAATGATCTGATTCGGCAGACGCGAAGTTTTGCAGTAGGCTAGAGGTGTACTATGCTATGTGAAAGTTTTATGTACTACCTCGTTCCCTGCACAACTTCGCGCTAGCTCCCGGACTATTAAGCAACTGATAGTTCTATCATCAGTAATTAATGAAATATTAAGTGGTGTGATTTGTTCTGATCATCATAAGCGAATCAGTGATGATAGCGATGTCAGAGATGAGTTATTAGATGAAAATCATCTTCATGTGACTCCGAAAATTATTGTTTAGCCACTATCAGCCAGAATGATGTATGATATCGATTATAGTCGACTCTCAGATATTACTTCATACCGCGGGGTTTTAAACAAGTGAGGAAATCAAGATGAACATGTGCAAGTATCAATGGGATGAATGCATTAAATAAGCAAAACATTTGGAATTTCCTGATAACTGAAGTGTCGTTATCACCAGCGAACCATAAGACAAGTATGTTGAGTTAAGGCAAAAGCAGCAATGGACCCTAAAAAATATAGCAAGTACACCATTGAGTACATTACTAATATCCGATGGAGAGATTGTTAAGGAGAAACCCAAAAATTGCAAAATATGTTGCTGGGAACGCATATTGCAAAACAACAGCGTGGAGGAATAACAGCTTTTACATAAAATGAATGATCGAGCATAATGCTTCTTATGGAGTTAACTCCGCCCTCGCCTGATCAATTAGTTTGTTTCACATAACAGCAGTGGAAAGCAATTTTCCTTACTACTGATGTCACATGCATTTTGCAAAATCCCGTTACAATCGTTAAAACAAAATCAAAAGGAAAGAAAACCTGGGGGGGCCCTTGCGAGTAGTCGGCGTGTCTTTTCTCAACCTCGAGTCGAGTAGAGAAGGGCAAAACTTTTCATAGATATCAAGAGGCCAAAATGTGTTTAGGCCTACTTAGGGCTAATGAAAGCAATGAAGAAAATGAAAAAAATGTATGGTTATATGATGGCGACGCACATCTTTAATTGAGTGTGGAGTGGGTTTAATCCTATGACAAGTATATAATTGTGGACATCAGACATACATTATACAAATTTAAAATATTTTTTAATGCATGCAATGTTTTGCTTTAGTCATCAATTATTTAAAGAAACCCTTTGTTTCAGCATTGCACAAAATGTATTTTACCTTGAAGGGCAGATTAATGTAATAATGTGAAAACACATGCAATAACCATGTAATTTTTCAGTTATGAAGTGCTATGTCCACTGGTCGCAGTCAGAGCAAGCCCTATTATTTTAACATTCTCATGGACTTCAAACATCACAATTCTGAGGCATTGCACCTAAGACTACCAATTTCAAACCGGTTCTGAGTCGATCGATCATTGTAGGGATATGATATTATGGTACACAAATGTGTAAAATTTTCATGGCACTAGAGATCCCTGTATTTAATTCATATTAATAAGTGTTTTCAAATTGAATTTCAATTCACCCAATTCCCCATTAGCGGCGATGTCCTATCAATAGATACAGAAGAAACTATGTTTACCTTCCCTCTATTCTCTTTAACATTAAAGGATTTCTTACAGCCACTGAAACTGATTATATCCTCCCTGAAGCTTGCATTAAATTTCCCTATTTATATCGACACCTCCATCCAGACAATATACGCGGCAAAAATTGGAAATCGACAGGACGTGTGTATAGGGACAATCATAAATTACTGATAATACTTCATTAAACGTTCTTCAACACAAAAAAAAATTTCATTACTTTATGCTCTGGCTGAGAGCACGTTCTTTGCGAGATTGTCACGTAACGCAATGCAGCTCTGCAATCTTCTATAGAAGTAACTCACGAGATTTACTACAGTTCGCTTGGAGATGACCGAGAGGGAGGTGACCTCTCTAATTCATATTCGCGCTGGGGGCCAATTCGCGTGCACTAAAACACAATGCTCGTTCCTGGCATTAATTTTTATTTTAGATAAAAAAAATAACTTTACAAGAATCAACCACAACATAGTTTGTTATAATTCATCAATTTCTTTGGCACGCTTGTAATTTTAGAATAACAATGATAAGAAACATTAAAAATAGTTTTCGCGCCGCCAAAATTTGATATCTAAGCGCCTCTCTCTCGGTTTCGGTGACTTTGTTATATTGTAATTGTACGCTCTTCAGAATTCCATTAAATTAATAATCAGCTGACTTGATTTCAAATGCTTGCGAAATCTTCATGATGCTTAGAAATATTTAGCTCAGCGAAAACAAGTGATAGATCAATGCTTGTTGGGTGGGGTATTGGTGGGTATGTGGATGATCAATACGTTAGATGAGAATTGGCGGTGGGATATTTGGAGGGGTGGATCGTGGGGAGTAGGATAACTTGATTTCATATCATGTACCGGTTGGTCCAAATCACCAGCATAGTTCTTAGTAAGATTAGATCAAAAAGTGTTGTTTAAAAAGGATATAAAACTCTTACCCTTGAATTATCTCTTTTCTAAATTTCTAGAAAAATCATGTTGCCATAGTTATTGCTCTCTTACATATTATCAGATTACTTCTCTTTAGCTGTTTCTTTGAATCTTGAAGTAATTTTTCTTAAGCACGCTAATCTTATATGCTTGGGATTCCAGTTGACTATTTCAGGATTAATTTCACTGTCCGACCCGTTCGATTTCATTTTAGGGACTGCTTCGCCTCCTCAGGGGGTTCTGAGCAGAAGTATTAAGAAACTGATTTTTTGACTATGCTCAATATTTGCCGCTCGAAGTGCGCAAGCCACACTCGCCGCCGGCAGCGAGTGCGACATTTAAGCCGACACGTCGACATTGGGCCATTTAATGGGCCGACAGATTTTTTTTACACAGGGCTAATAGGGGCCAAATCCTGAAACGCTGCGCCTCAAAAAGGTTGGGTCCAAAATCCGAACCAGCTGCGCTCGCCTCAAAAAATAGGGCGGCTCCAAAATCCGGAACTCGCAGTTGGCGCCTTTAGAATCAGTAGGGCCAAGAATCCTGAATCCACTGCGCCCTCAAATGATGAGGGGGTCCGAGATCCGAACCGCTTGCGCTCTGTCAAAATCGAGGCAGAGGGCCAAAATCCGAACCGGCTGCTGCCTCAAAATAGGGCGCAAAATCCGACACGCTCACTGGCCTCAGAGTAATAGGGTATTAAGATCCGAATACGCTGGGCCTCAGAAAGGGCCAAAAATCTCGAAACAACTGCGCGCTCAAGAAATAGGGCGAGAAGAAGTTCCGAAACCACTGGGCCGTACAAAATAGGGGCAAAAATCGAACCACTGCGCCTCAAAAAGGCCGAAAAAATCCGAAACCTAGCTGTGCCTCAAATAAGGGCCAAAATCCGAACCGCTGGCGCTGTGCAAAAGGGCCAAAAATCCGAAAACCACTGCGCCTCAAATAGGGCCAAACTCCGGAACTAGATTGCGCTTATCTCAAATCGAAGACATGAGGGACCGAAATCCGAAAACCGGGTGTTTGCGCGGCGGGCAAGTGGGGAAAAATCTAAACTACTGGAAGCAATTGGGGTTTTCATTTGTGCTGATTCTTAGTTATAGGGAATAAAGACGCGCTAGAGTATGAAGTGGCGGCATGTTTGTGTATAATTAGGAATTCCTGTTATAACATGCGCTACTTCAGAATCTTAACTAAAGTCAACTGAGAGCATTAAAATAGAATGCAATGAAAGTCTAGCGATTGCATCATCAAGGATGACTCTAGTTATAGTACAGCTGATGGGCGTTTTGCAAAACCATTGTGAAAAAAAGTATGAGTAGAACTATCTGGAGGAAAAATTGTTGTGAACAGCATGCTTTACAAGTTAATGGGGCAAAAAGGACCCGTTGCCAGGGGACACCACAAAAAAGTTGCAAAAAAATAGTGTGATCGCTGTTGGAAAAAAACGACATAAATTCATGAATTTGAACCCTTTGTTTGCGAGGTTTTTAAGACCTAAATTCATGGAACTTTTAGGTCGCATTCAAGGGTGAAGAGTGGCCATTTTTTCATAAAAAATGGTTTTATCTTTAATAGAAGAACGACATAAACCTGAATTTGAACCCTTTTTTCAGGTTTTTAAGACGCTAAATTCATGTAAACTGTTTGTGGCGTTTTTAGAGAAAAATACGCCCAATTTTCAAATTTTTCAAAGGCCTCAAATTTGATGAATTATAGATTTTGTTTTAACCTTGAAGAGAATCATGACGTTCAAGGACCACCGAAAAATCAATTGAAAAGGTTTAGTATTTATTAAAAACGTTCTTTTAATCCGTTTTTCGAGGGTTTTTGTAAAATATAGAGTGAGTAGATGTGACTGTTAATAATAATTTCTTTAAAAAGTGAAAAAGAGAAAAAAAACAAAAGTGGGAAGATAAGAGACCGCTCTGGGGAGTTGTATCCTTCAATATCATGTGAACGTGTGTAGTTCTAACTACCCCCTCCCTTCTAATTTCTAAGGGGTCCACTTACTGACTCTCCAGGGTGGGTCCCTTACAGAAATTTTTTATTGAATTGAAAATAGAACAACGCAATAAAATGAGTTTTTAAAAAATTATATATGGAACTCAAAACAACTACAAATTTTGATCTAAAGAAAATTGCAATTATGCAATTAGGGAATAAAGAATTTTCATGTTCTAATGAAGAGAGACGAATTACAATTCCTAGAAACTAAGCCAACAGGAAACCTTCAAGTTCCCGGAACAAAGTTCCATCAATAACTATAAATGTTGCATAACAAATCTTACAACACAAACCGATGAAGTAAAAGGAAGTGAGTTACATTGCGTCTGCAGGTATCTTAATAAAATCGAGATAATTACTATTTCGACCGCCCGGAGGCTGAGAACTATTGGTTCGATCATATGGACTTCCACCTACAAATGAAGTCAAAAAATTACTTGGTATGGTACTTATAATTACATTTCAAATTCAAAAACCGGGAACTACTTATTGGTGGTCAATTATGTCTTGATGTTTTATTTAATTACAAAAAGGGGTGCATTTCTAGTATTATGTTAGGAATGAATAAGGGAATTGAATAAAGGAATTTCATTCCCGAAACGGTAGTTCAATAATAATGATAATAAAAATTAGTTCGTTGTATTTAATTTTGATAAAATCGGCTCTGTTATCTTCATCATTCAATCTTTGATTTCGTAAGTAATCGGATATGTTTGCTTATTGTACAAACTTTCCGATATGTCTTTAGTCCAATAGCCAACGAAGCCTTTTTTCAAATTTATTCTTAGATGTAAATATTCGAACTCTATCTCCAATTTTAAATTTCCGGCTTAGTCTGTAAAATCGGATTACTCTCATTCAAATTATTATTTGTTTGTATATTATTTTCGAATATTTTCTTTCGCATTAAAAGCAGGGTCTTCAGAAGCATTTCTTTGAGGAGTTTCTTCTAATACCAGAAATGAATCGTATTGTTATACTCTTCTACAACTCCTGGTTATATCTTCAACATTTCTGATTTCCCCGACTCAGTAAATTTTTAAGAATTTGATTTTTTAATGAACTATTGAAACGCGTATCACTTCAGATTTTCCTGCATTTTCAGTTGAATAAACAGTTTCAATTGTGGCTTTCGAATCGTTTCGTTATAAAAGTCCGATCCTTTATCAACAAACAATTTTTTTGGCTTTCTCTTATTCTTTAAAGTTTGCTTCAAAACGCGATTGAAATGATAGACCACTTGTAGTATTTAAGGCTATACCCATGGTATCGTGTATTATAAATCTTATAACGGTTCATTGCGTATTT
>CAJQUW010009291.1:0-2500 GCA_907163375.1 Prostheceraeus crozeri
TACACTATTAAACTTTATTTCAGCTTGTAAACTGTTCTAACTTTATTCTTAACATACATACACTATTGAAACATTAGTTTTAACTTGTAAACTCTTGAAACTTTATTTTTAACTTGTTAACGGTTGAAACTTTGTTTTATTTCTATCATAGAAACAGATAGAACTTTATTTCTAACGTACACACAATTGAAACTTTATCTTATTTCTAACATACAAACAGCTGAAACGTTATTTCTAATGCACATACTATTGGAACTTTTCTTTTAACTTATAATCTGTTGAAACTTTATTTTGACTTGTAAACTGATGAAACTTTATTTCTAACTGGTAAACTTTTGAAGTTTTATTTTTAACTTGTAATTGTTGAAGCTTTAATTTTAACTTGTAAACTGTTGAAACTTTATTTTAACTTGTAAACGGTTGAAACTTTGTTTTATTTCTATCAGACAAACAGATAGAACTTTATTCTTAACTTGTAAACTGATGAAACTTCATTTTATTTCTAACATATAAACTGTTATAACTCTATTTTGAAGCACATAAACTATTAAAACTTTATTTCCAACGTGTACACTATTAAAACTTTATTTCAGCTTGTAAACTGTTCAAACTTTATTTTTTATCTTGCACACTATTTAAACTTTATTTTAAAACTTGTAAACTCTTGAAACTTTATTTTTAACTTGCAAACTATTGAAACTTTATTTTATTTCTAACATATAAACAGATAGAACTTTATTCTTAACTTGTAAACTGGTGGAACTTCATTCTATTTCTAACATACACGATAAACTTATGTACTGTAAACTGTAACTCTTTATTTTAACATACAAACAATAAACTTTATCTAAATACACACACTATTGAAACTTATTTTAACTTGTAACTATTGAAACTTTATTTTTAACTTGTTAACGGTTGAAACTTTGTTTTATTTCTAACATACAAACAGATAGAACTTCATTCTTAACTTGTAAACTGGTGAACCTTCATTTTATTTCTAACTTGTAAACTCTTGAAACTTTATTTTGATATACAAACAGCTAAAACTTTATTTCTAACGCATACACCATTGAAACTTAATTTCTAACTTGTAAACTCTTGAAACAGTTATAATTTTATTTTTAACTTGTAGACTGTTGAAACTTTATTTCTAACATATAAACTGTTATAACTCTATTTTGAAGCACATAAACTATTAAAACTTTATTTCCAACGTGTACACTATTAAAACTTTATTTCAGCTTGTAAACTGTTCTAACTTTATTCTTAACATACATACACTATTGAAACATTAGTTTTAACTTGTAAACTCTTGAAACTTTATTTTTAACTTGTTAACGGTTGAAACTTTGTTTTATTTCTATCATAGAAACAGATAGAACTTTATTTCTAACGTACACACAATTGAAACTTTATCTTATTTCTAACATACAAACAGCTGAAACGTTATTTCTAATGCACATACTATTGGAACTTTTCTTTTAACTTATAATCTGTTGAAACTTTATTTTGACTTGTAAACTGATGAAACTTTATTTCTAACTGGTAAACTTTTGAAGTTTTATTTTTAACTTGTAATTGTTGAAGCTTTAATTTTAACTTGTAAACTGTTGAAACTTTATTTTTAACTTGTAAACGGTTGAAACTTTGTTTTATTTCTATCAGACAAACAGATAGAACTTTATTCTTAACTTGTAAACTGATGAAACTTCATTTTATTTCTAACATATAAACTGTTATAACTCTATTTTGAAGCACATAAACTATTAAAACTTTATTTCCAACGTGTACACTATTAAAACTTTATTTCAGCTTGTAAACTGTTCAAACTTTATTTTTTATCTTGCACACTATTTAAACTTTATTTTAAAACTTGTAAACTATTGAAACTTTATTTTTAACTTGCAAACTATTGAAACTTTATTTTATTTCTAACATATAAACAGATAGAACTTTATTCTTAACTTGTAAACTGGTGAAACTTCATTCTATTTCTAACATACAAACAGATAAAACTTTATTCTTAACATACACACACACACACACTATTGAAACTTTATTTTCAATCTGTAAACTGTTGAAACTATATCTTTCATTTACAAATAGTAGAACGCTTAGTCTAACTTGTAAATCTTAAAACATTTCATATGGACGATGATGATAATAGATGAAATAGTGTCAAATAAATTAAGATAGCTTACACTTCTGATACAGGGATAGCAATCGACTGCGATCCATGTGTAAAGAGCTTGTTAGACTACGGAAGAGAGAAGTGTGTTATGTTGCGTGTGGCGCGTGAGTGTCCTCCCATTTCATTCCATTCATCAATTCGTCTCATTGATAGAGACAGGTAGAACTCATGGTTCTCATAACGTATGCAATGGAAAGTTTTAGGCAACCTTCGACAGTTGGCTAAATGTCGCCCTGGCGCGAATGCATACTACGTTGAGACAGAGGCAATCACTTGCAAACATGACGCAGAGAGGTTTAACAAGAT